>VWYI01046894.1:332532-344940 GCA_013399455.1 Anthoscopus minutus | reverse complement strand
GGGGGCGGCCGGCGGGCGCGCAGGCGGCGATTGGCGGAGTCGCATCACCCCATCGCCGGCCGCGCTCCAGCCCTGGCGCGGGCAGCGCGGGGAGGGCGCCGGGGAGGAGGCGAGAACATGGCTTTAAAATATCCCGGGGCCTCTTCGCTGCCGGGCACGGAGCTGAGCGGGGGCTGCAGCCTCCTCCTGGGGAGCGCCCCACTCCCACCTGCATGGAGTGCACCTTTGAAGGTACCCCCGCCTCCTCCTCGTCTGCGGGGTCACGGTCGTGGTCCCTCTCGGAGTGCTGCACCCCATGGGGAGGGCGGTGTCCCGGGGCTGTGTGGCTCGGTGGGGACATCCCGGGGGTGTCTTGGGGGTATCCCGGGATCTGTGTGTGTTGGGGTACTGCAGTGTGGGGTATCCTGGGGTTTGTGAGCCCCCGGTGGGATGCGCCTGGGGCTACCAGGATGGGGGCATCCCTGCATGGTGGGAGCGTCCCAGGACACTCAGTGGCGGCGTCGCAGAGACCCCGATGTGTCTGTGGGGACACCCCAGGGCGCCCAGGTCCCACTGAGTGGGACAGACCCTCGCTCAGGCTGTTTTAGCCCTATGCTTGCCCAGCTGCCCTCCTGGGGGGTTTTGTGATCAAACACAGCTGGCACTGGAGTCTGGCACATCCCGGGGGTGCCACCCTGCTGTCCCAGTCTGAGCACCCTCTCCCCTTGATACAGGGGCTGATTTGGGGATTGTTGGAGTTCCCAGTACGGAATAAATGAATGAATGAGCTGGCAAAAGCCCCCCTCAATATCAGAGACCTGCTGAGATGTGCTCTGCCACTCCCACACCAGGCTGAAAAACGCTGACTGCTGTTGGCCAGGCCCTGGCACCCCTGTTTTGAGTGCCGTGCCTCGGTTTCCCCAATGGGTGGGAGGCTGAGAGGAACAGGACACAACAGGTCCATGGTTTCTCAGGGAATTTTGCCCCTGGATTAAGGGGATGTGCCTCCTAAATACTACACTGTGGGAAGGGCAGCGTGAGGCCAGCCCAGGCCCACCTTGGGAGGTGCAGGACAGCAGCTGACGGCACAGGGGGTGTGTTTTACAGACATGCTGCAGCTGATCAACACGTCGGACAATGACTTCTCGGGGTTGTTCGACTCACCGTTCAGTGCCGCGGACAGCGCCGTGCTCCCGGGGCTCCCCTCCACGCCGGGCACCCTCAACACCTTCCTGGATCCCAGCAAGCCGCCCCCCGCCGCCCCCACCGGCAGCGCCTACGCGGGTCCCCCCGGCATGGCCACATTCTCCCCGCCGCCCCCGGCCCCGCTGCTGCCGGCGCCGTCCCTGGGTGTCAAGGAGGAGCCGCCCGTGGTGCCCAGCAGCCAGCCCCAGCCCCAGCCCGGCGTCATGCTGGCCCCCAGCTTCGTCCCTGCGTCCCCCAGCCCATTCACTCCCCAGCCCTTGGTGGGCTACCAGAACCAGCACAGCTTCTCTGGTGAGGATTTGGGGATGCAGGGAGGGTGTCGGGGCTCCCAGGGTGAAGGTCATGCTGGAGAGGGGGTGTGTGCCTGCAGGATGGGGCTGTGTGGGGTTGCCCAGGGGCTCTCTTAACGCTGTGCTCTGCTCCATGCCCAGCTGTGCAGCCTGGGAGTGCGGGGCAGACCCTGCCCAGCCCCCTGCCCACCCCACAACCCAGCCAGCCTGTGACACTGCCCAGCCCCGTGCAGAGCGTGGCACCCCAGCAGCTCCTGGCCCCCGCCACCCCCACCACCCAGTCTGTGCCGCCACAGATCCAGTCAGTGCCGGTAAGCCCTGGGCCAGGGGTGGGGCATCCCAATGATCCCCACAGCCCCGCTGACCCCCACTGCCCCTCAGGTTCTCCTGCAGCCCCACTTCATCAAGGCTGACTCCCTGCTGCTGACAGCCGTCAAGACAGACGCCAGCAGCGCCAAGACTTCCACCATCGCCTCCCTGGCCACCAGTGCCAGCGGCTCTGCCACCCCGCTCCAGGTGCCGGTAGGTGCCAGCGCTGGGAGCTGCAAGGTGAGGAGTCCTTGCAGTCACTGACCCCACCGTGCACCCCTGCAGGCGCTGGTGAGTGGAGGCACCATCCTGGCCACGGTGCCGCTGGTGGTGGACGCGGAGAAGCTGCCCATCAACCGGCTGGCGCCCAGCGGGAAGCCGGCGCTGGTGCAGAGCCGGGGCGAGAAGCGCACGGCCCACAACGCCATCGAGAAGCGCTACCGCTCCTCCATCAACGACAAGATCGTGGAGCTCAAGGACCTGGTGGTGGGCACCGAGGCCAAGGTGGGAGCAGGGGGTGGCGGGGCAGGGCTGGGCAATGAGGGGGCTTTGCCCAGCATTTGGGCTGAGCTGTCCCTGCCCGCTGGCAGCTCAACAAGTCAGCGATCCTGAGGAAGGCTATCGAGTACATCCGCTTCCTGCAGCAGAGCAACCAGAAGCTGAAGCAGGAGAACCTCGCCCTGAAGATGGCCATGCAGAAGAACCGTGAGTGGGAGAGCAGCTTTTAGGGTGGGGGGCTCAGCTCTGTGCCCCCGAGCAGCCGTCAGCTTACTCTGCTTCCTGCAGAGCCTGCGAAGGACCTGAGGACCCACTGCAGCCGGGGGGCCAAGGCAGAGGCCCCCATGGAGGTGGTGAAGGCGGAGGTGATGGAGATGCTGACGCCGCCGCCCTCAGACGTGGGCTCGCCGTCCCAC
This sequence comes from Anthoscopus minutus, assembly GCA_013399455.1. Classification (NCBI taxonomy): domain Eukaryota; kingdom Metazoa; phylum Chordata; class Aves; order Passeriformes; family Paridae; genus Anthoscopus; species Anthoscopus minutus. Next base: position 342,242 of record VWYI01046894.1, on the reverse strand, counting down.
AGCAGCCCTCTCTCGCTCAGCGGCGGCAGCAGCAACAGCAGCAGCGACTCGGAGCCCGACAGCCCCCTGTGCGGCCGTGGCAAGGTGAGGGAGGGCTGGGGGAGAGCTCCCTGCCCTGAGTGGGGCAGGGGGTCTGCTGCTTTGTGTAGGAGGGGCCAAGGGCAAAGTGTACCAGGTGAGGAAAGAGCTGAGAGCCCTGGTCTTGTTCTCTGAGGCTGCTCCTCATAGGATTCAGTGCTGGGTGTGGAGGCAGTTTTGTTCTACCCTAAAATGTGCTCTGTGCCCCATGCCTGTAGCCTGGAACCTGTGCCCTTGTTTTCCAGCCTGTGCCATATCACCATTCCCTGTACCCCATGCCTTATATCCCACAGCCTATATCCCGTGGCCATCCCCCATCATCACACCCTGTATTCCACACCATGTACTCCTTGCTCTGGATCCTCTGCCCTGTATCCCATGCCCTATATCCCATGCCTGTGCCCACCACCCCACGTCCATGCCCGTGTCCCAGGCTCACAGCAGTTTCTGTGCAGGTGAAGCAGGAGCACCCACCACCCTCGCCCAGCAGCCAGGGAATGCTGGACCGCTCCCGGATGGCCCTCTGCACCTTCGTCTTCCTCTGCCTCTCCTTCAACCCCCTGGCCTCCCTCCTCCGGGGTTCTGGCTCCCCAGCCCCTCTGGGGAGCCAGGACACCACTGGTCCCGGCAGGAGCATCATGGCTAAGTCTGGCACTTTGGGTAAGCTCTGGTGTGGGGTGCGGGCATTGGGATGGAGATTGTTGGGATGGGTGGGGGATGGCGGCTGTCAGGGTGAGCATGGGCTAGAGGCTGTTGAGGTGAAGGCCACTGGGGTGCAGGATGTTGGGGTGGGTGTATGGTATGAGCTACCTGGCTTAAGGCTGTTTGGGTCTGCATGAGGTGAAGACTGTTGGAGTGGCAGGTGTCAGAGTGGTGACCATCACAGTGGGGGTGATCGTGGTAGACGTGGGTTGAAGACCATCAGGAGGGGGGTTCTCGGGGTAGATCTGAGATGGGAGATGATTGGGGTGGACATGGGGCAGAGGCCATTGGGTGGATGCTGCTGAGATGGGCACAGGGTGAAAGCCACCAGAATGGATATCCTGGGGTGTGTGTGAGGTAGAAACCATTGGGGTGGAATCTGTTGGGGTGGACGCAATTGGGTGGAGGCTCTTTGGTGGACATGGCATGAAAGCCACTGGATGGAGACCCTGGGGTGAGCGCAGGGCAACATGGGTGGGGTGTTGCTGACCCCATCCCTGCACAGAGGACCCATGGGGGTGGACACAGTGGCTGTGGCCCACATTGGCCTTCTGGGCACTGAACGTGGCGCTGGTGCTGGGCGCGGTTGTGCGGCTCTTCGTCTGTGGGGAGCCCGTCACTCGCCCCCACTCCGAGCCCTCCATCCTCTTCTGGCGGCACCGCCGGCAGGCTGACCTCGACCTTGACCGGGTACGTCCCACCATGCCCAGTGTCCCCTGTACCATCTGCCCTGTCCCCTTACCCTGTCCACGCTGACCCTCTCTCTCCGGGGTGCAGGGAGACTTTGCGCAGGGGGCCCAGCACCTGCGGACGGCGCTCGGGGCGCTGGGGCGGCCGCTGCCGGCCTCCCACGGCGACCTGGCCTGCAGCCTGCTCTGGACACTCCTGCGCCACCTGCTCCAGCGCCTCTGGGTGGGTCGCTGGCTGGCTGCCCGAGCCGGGGGGCTGCGCCCGGACCCCCCGCCCCCTGCCCACGTCCGCCAGAGTGCCCGCGATGCTGCCATGGCTTATCACCGCCTGCACCAGCTCCACCTCGCCGGTACGGCCTCACGCCATGGGGGCTGAGGGACAGCCCTGCATGTTCCCACAGCCCCCTGACCCCATGCCTGAGCCTCCCGTCCCCATTCCTATAGGGAAGCAGGCTGGGGGGCATCTGCTGGCCATCAACCTGGCACTGAGCGCTGTCAACCTGGCTGAGTGTGCCGGTGACGCCATCTCCGTGGCAGCGCTGGCTGAGATCTACGTGGCGGCTGCCCTGCGGATCAAGGCCAGCCTGCACCGCTGCTTCCACTTCCTGTCGGTGAGTGTGGGGCACTGGGGTGTCCTCTGTGTCTCCTGGGACTGGGGTCTCAGGTCCTTCCTGACCCTCTGCTCTCCCCGCAGCGCCCCTTCCTCTGCAGCGCCCGGCGTGTGGCCCTGTCCCACGGCGGGGCCGTGCCCCCCGCCATGCAGTGGCTCTGCCACCCCTTGGGCCACCGCTTCTTTGTTGACGGGGACTGGGCGGTCAAAGGTGTCCCCAGGGAAACCATCTACAGCTCTGCTGGCAACCCAGGTGACCCTAAGCCCCCAAACCCTGCACCCCCTGTTCTGGGGCGTGGTGTACCTGCTGACCCCGTCTCTGTGCCCCAGTGGACCCGCTGGCACAGGTGACCCAGCTCTTCCGTGAGCATCTCCTGGAGAAGGCGCTGTGCTGCGTGGCCATGCCTGAGCCCGGCCGTCCCACTGCCCAGGGAGAGAGGTAAGTGCTGGGGTGGGCACCTTCTCCCCCTGCCTGGTGTGGGGCCAGCCCCCTCACAGCCCCTTTCCACAGGCGGTTCTCTGATGCCCTCGAGTACCTGCAGCTGCTCAACGGCTGCTCCGATGTCAGTGGCACGCCTGGCCCTGTGCCCTCCATCACCTCTGGCTTGGCAGCTGTCACAGGTGAGGCTGGTGTGTCCCTCATTGGGGTCACTTCATGTGGGGGGCCATGGGAGTGGAAACATCCTTCTCCCTGTGTCCCTCCTGCCCCGCAGGCACTGACCCCGTGTCCAAGTGGTGGGCATCCTTCATTGGCATCGTTATCCACTGGCTGCAGGGAGATGAAGAGGGTGCTGAGCGCCTCTACCCGCTGGTGGAGACCATGCCCCGGGCACTGCAGAGCTCTGAGTGAGTGCCGGGGCATCAAGGACAGGGGTAGCACCTCAATGCATGTCTTCCCTTGGACTGGCATGGCCTCTCTGAACTTGGAGCACCTGGTGTGTGTTGAGGACGTGCACAGCGAGGGGTCTGCAGTGACCACGTCCTCTCCACCTTGCAGGAAGCCCCTTCCCCGTGCTGCCCTGCACTCTTTCCGAGCTGTCCGCGCCTTGCTGAGCAAACAGGATGGGAGCCAGGCCACCCTGGGCCACTGTGAGAAGGCCAGCAGCTGCCTGCGGGAGAGCCTGGAGCTGGGCAGCCCCCCCAAGGGCACCATCGACAAGGTGAGCTGGGCTGGGGAGGGACGAGGTGGCTGTGAGCCCCCAGCCCTGGCGGGAGGTGCCCCCGACCCTCGCGGGGGTGCATTGTAGTTGCATTGCATGTGTCAGACTGGGAGTGCAATGCCCCTGCCATGCAGCCCGGCGGGGGTCCCGCGCAGCAGCGCCTGCCCGCAGCCACCTCCTCAGCACCCCCGTCCATCCGTCTGTCCGACCCCCTGCTCACCCCCATCCCCTTGTCCCTCCAGGCGGTCCAGCTCCTGCTGTGTGACCTGCTCCTGGTCACCCGCACCAACCTGTGGCAGCAGCAGATGGGGGCCAGCCAGCAGCGCAGCTGCCTCTACCAGGCATCCGCCCTGGAGCTCCGCGGCTTCCAGCAGGACCTCAGCAGCCTGCGGCGCCTGGCACAGACCCTGCGCCCCGCCATGCGCCGGGTGAGCCCCCCGACCTGCCACCTGCTGCGTCCCCTGGTGCCCTGCACCTGGCTGTGCTTGCTCACTGTCCCCTCACAATCCAGGTGTTCCTGCACGAAGCCACTGCCAGGCTGATGGCCCGGGCCAGCCCCACGCGCACACACCAGCTGCTGGACCGCAGCCTGCGGAGGAGAGGGGTGCAGGGCAGCAAAACAGGTGGGCACGGGATGGGAGATGGGGTGGGACACCTCACTTCTCATCTGCAGCACCCCAGGAGCCTTGGGTGGTGGGATATGTGGTGGGACAGGGGTGGGACACACTGCTCTGCACCCACAGTACTCCAGCCCGTTGGGTGGTGGGACATGGGGTGTGATGCCTTTGTCACCACCTTGGAGGATGGGAAATGGGGTGAGGCACCGTGCTCCACACCTGCAGCAGCTCCCAAAAGCCTTGGGTAGTGGAACACAGAGCAGGAAACCCCATTCTGCACCCACAGCACCCCACCAACCTTGGATGATGGGACACAGGGTGAGACATAGGCTGGGACACCCCTTTCCCACCTGCAGCACCCCAAGAGCTGGGACACGTGAGCTCCCAACCCCTCCACCAGTGGTGTCACCAGCTCCAGGGCGGGCGAATATCCCCATCCATCCCCGTGGCGATCCCTCCAAGATTTATTCAGTGACCTCGGTGCTGACCTTGGCTCTGTCCCTTGCAGCTGGCGAGCCGGAAAGCCACCCCACCCCACGGGAACATGCCGAGGCACTGCTGCTGGCCTGCTGCTACCTCCCTCCCAGCTTCCTGGCGGGCCCGGGCCAGCGCGTGGGGATGCTGGCCGAGGCTGCCCGCACGCTGGACAAGCTGGGCGACCGCCGGACGCTGCACGACTGCCAGCAGATGATCATCAAGCTGGGCAGCGGCACCACCGTCACGTCGGGATAGGTGGGGAAGGGGCCGCCAGCCCCCTGCCACCCCCGTGGGTGCGGAATGTGGGGGCGGCGGGAGGCCGTGCCTCAGTTTCCCCGCAGGATGATGTTAGGGAGCGGTTTTGGAGGTGCAGGGGGTGGGGCGTGGAGGGGTCGGGTGAATACCTGACGTGAGTGCGGGGTGGTGGTCCCAGCGTGGGGCAGCCGCACGTGGGGTACCCTGGGTGGGCTCCCCCTGCTCCCCCACCCCCGGCCGTGTCCGTGTCCCCAGCCCGCGTGGGGGACGGGGCGTGGGGACCTCTAGTGACACTGTCGCAGTATTGCAGGGCACCGGCACGCGCGGCAGCGACCCCCGGTGCCACCCGAACCCCCCCCAGTGCCACCTGCATGCCCCGCTGTCACCCGTACCCCTCAGTGCACGCGGCGGGGGCCCCTCTTGGGGTCTCTGCCCGGCCCCCCGTGGGTCCCACAGCTGCAGGACCCCTTGGGTTTGGGGCTTGCTTTTGGAGGTGTGGCCCCATGGCAGCGGGGAAGTGCCCCCTCCCCAGCCATGCCCATGGTAGGCGAGAGGGGAACCCCCACCCCATCCCCTCCTCCCCAGCACTGACCTGACCCCCTCCATTAAGAGCTGCCCCCACCCCGGAGCATGGACAGGCTTTGGGAGAAGGGATGGCAGGGTGGCACGGGGCTCCTGGGGGGCTGGTGGGTGCCTCTGTGTCCTTGCTTCACCCCCTCTTGTACATAGACCCCTCCCCTCGCCTCTCCCCACTCCCCTTTTCCCTTTTTAAACGGTATTTTCATAGTCAGAGAGTTTTGTACAGACAATTAAAGCTGATTATTTATACTGGTGTGTGCTGGATTGGAGGGGAGACTGACACCAAAAGTAGGGGGCAAGGGGCCCCCCATAGCTGTGGATGCCTTGTCCCCACAGGGCTGCATGGGAGGGGAGGCAGGGGTGACAGGGATGGGGACAGTGAGGGCTGAGGGACCCCAAACACCCCCTCTTTGCCCCATGATGTCCCAAGGGCTGCTGTCCCTTTGTCCCCTTCCCCTGCAGTGAGAGCCTTGGGGACAAAGGGCCAGCCAGGAGCTGTCACAGCCTGGGGGGGACCCCAGCAGCCCCCCAAGGATAAAGAGAGGCCACGAGCAGGGCGCCACGTACTTCCAAAACAATCGTTGTATCTTTATTGACGCTCTGAATGCAATGACCTGTTTTTTTTACTCTTAAGGAAAATAAACATCTTTTAGAAACAGCTTGTTACACACAATCTTCAGTGTGAAGCAATATACTAATAAGAACACTAGTCTTAACATTTACAGTCTTCATATATATTATATATATGTATATGTATACATATATATACACTATATAATGAGGCAATATATAATACACACGGTTTACCATTTTACAGTCATATGTACAAGATGTCACTAAAAATAGCCAGATTTCAGACAACACTGCCAAGGACACAGGGATTTTTTTTTTCATTCTTTAAATTAATTATTTTTTATTATTATTATTATTATTTCTCCCTTTTAAAAAATTTTTCCTCACCTCCTCTTTTTGTTTTTCACTCCTGTGTCCGAGGCAGCTGCTGAAACGACAGACATTGTGTGGCCAGCAAACCTTGGGGTTGGTGGGATGGAGGGGACACGAGGTGGTGGGGACATGGGGCGCTGGCTCTGCGGGGGACATGAATGGGACCAGCGGTGTGCCCCCCTGTGCAGGATGCTGCAGAGGTTAGGGGCAGCCAGTGGCTGTTTTTAGGATGAGATTTGGGGTTGGTTCACCCTGGGCTGGTTGCTACCTGTGTCAGGGTGTGGGTGACACAAAGATGGGCTGTGGAGCCTGGGGACATGGGCAGGGGCCACTGAAGTGTTGGGCAGTCCCCTAGCTCCACTGAGGTGGCCAGGAAGCAAAAGCTGAGGGAACTGAGCAAACCCAGGGCAGTGAGGGGTGAGCCAGGTCCATGTGGAAGGCAGGAAGCAAATGCCTCCTCCTCCTCCAGTTCAGCACACAGAGCTGTGGGGCTCAGCACAAGCACAGGGAGCAAGAGGAGCCACAGAAGGGGTGCTGGTGAGGCCAAGCACAGGAAGGAGGGTGGGTTTTGGGGGGTCCTGGACAGCAGGACCAGGTGTCCCCAACCCAGCAGTGCCAGCGCCTCATGGGGAGGGTGATGGGTGCAATGAGTCAGGGTTTGGGGTCTGGGAGAGGGGCTGGGGCAGCCTGGTGGGTGCCCACCAGCCTGGCCAAGCACCCGTAGGTCCCCAGCACCCTGGATGTGGGTGGCGACAAACAGGAGATGGAAGAACAAAACAGAAAAAGCAGAGTGGTGTTTCAAACAGCAGGCTGTTGTTTGCCTTTTTTTTTTTCTCATTTTTTCTCTTTTTTCTCCTTTTTTTTTGGTCTTTTTTTGTCTTTTTTTTTATCCTCTTCTTCGCGGAACTATATACAGACACCATGAGGTTTGCTGAAGGCAACATCTCAGATCAGATCAGTGTGATATTGAGAGCCGGGACCCACGGAGGGTCCGGCGGCCCCACAGTAAGACAACATCGCCGGGACCCCCCTCTTGTACACGGACACCCCCCGCCCCCTGTGCAGCCATTGCGGGTGGGGGATCCCGATCCGTCCCCCGCGTCTCCAGGCCAGGTTTTACCGGAACCCGGCGGGAGGGAAAGCCCGGCGCTGGCTCCACCCGCTCGGAGCAGGCTCGGGAGGTCCCGGGGGTCCCGGGCAGCGGCGGGTCCCCGGTACGGCCCGGCCCGGCCCCGCTCTGCTCCAGGCGCTGCCTCCTCTGCCGGTCTCTCGCTGGCGGCGGGGTGCCCGCGGGCGCTACACCGGCTGCCTCTGCAGGGAGAACGGAGGTGTCAGCCCGGGGATCCCGCTGGAGCCCGGGGGTGGCCATGGGTTGTTCTCATCGCCCCCCGTCCCCGCCAATAACCGAGTATCCACCCGGGACGCAGCGCTTTGAGAAGGGATTCAGCCATCATTCACCACCTTGTCTGTGCTTAGATAAAGGGAGAAGACCCCTCAGAGCCAGCTGGGGTGTACCAGACCCAGCAGCACCTAGCTGCTGGCCCACCCAATACCCCCAGGGATGTGATGCCCACACAGAGCTGAGCATCCAGGATGGGTGATCCCAGGAATTCAGGCTCTGAAGGAAGATCCTCCTGCCACGGGGAGCTGCAGCGCATTGGGGGGTGCAGAGGGGGCTCTGGGCTTACCTTATGTTTGGGACATCTCAGAGAGAAGCTCTCCTCAGTTAACAAACAACCTGCAAGGAGAGGACAAAAATGTGCCAACCTGCACTGCAGCTGCCCCCGAGCGGGAGGACTGCAGTGTCCCCCTGGTCCACACCCTCCCACCAGCCACAGCATTTGTGTGAAGGGCTCAGCTGAGGTCAGACAAGCTTGTGACACCTGCCAGTGCTGCAGGTACAGTGGGCATCACCATCCTGGCAAGCCAGCAAGCCACACCCCTGACCCTGGAGCAACGGGGCCCACATTCAGCTGGGTCAGAGTGCCCAGGACCCCGTGCCCCTTCCCCGTGGCTGGGCTCACCTGTGTCGATGGCACACGCGTAGTGGTAGGTGTGGGGACACCCCTTCTGGCAGCAGCCCACGGTGGCTCCTGCTTGCTGGCAGCTCGAACACTTCTGCACAGGCACCCGGGAATTTGGAGCAAGGAAGGAGAGATGTGGAGAGACAGAGAGACCCTGTCAAAGCCCAGCATAGAAGAAGAGAATCACGACAGCCCCAGCAGTGAGGGCAACGCTGGTGTCCCCTGATTGTCTCCAGCCCCTCCTTGCCTCTCCCAGACAACATCCTTCCTCCCGTGCCAGCGCACTGTGAACCACACCATGCCCGTTACCTGGCAGTCTGCAGCCATGCACGAGGTTTCTACCTGCCACACCACTCCCCTGGATGACACCGAGCCCACAGCCAAACTCCACGGGGCAGGAGGTGAAGGGACATGACCTGGGTTGTGCCCAGTGGGTGCTGCAGGGATAGGAGCACCTGGCTCTGCAGTGAGGGCAGCAGCCTGCACACAGCCATGAAATGAGCACACAGGCTTGGGAATACAGCCAGCCCCCCAAACCTGGTACTGGGGGACTTGATGGAGATCCCCTGCACAGCCTCTGATGGGAGGCTATGTCCTTCCTCTCCCCAGCACTAAAAATCCATGTTACAGAATCCCAGAATGGTGTGGAAGGGACCTGGAAAAACCTCTCATTCCAGCTCCCTCTCACAGGCAGGAATACTTTCCACTAGACCAGGTTGCTCCAAGCCCCGTCCAGCCTTGACTACTTCCAGGAATGGGCCAGCCACAACTTCCCATGCCCTTCAGCAACCTATTTTGCCCACACGATGTGGCCTTGCTCCAATCACTGTGGGAGAGGAGCAGGGCAGGGTCATCCCCTCCTTCCAGTTCCCCTTCCCCTGATGCTCATCACCGGGGCATCAGGCTGTGTTGTGCCTATTTTCATCTCCCACCCTGCAGCATCTGTCCTGCTCTGAGCCACCCTATGCAACACACGACTGGGTCAGGGGATATGACAATCCCAGCGAGGCCCAGTTGCCTTCCTAAAACAGTACCATAGGTTATTTCTGAGCCTAAAAGGGAGAGTTCAGGTGCTATCAGAGATGCAGCAGCACAAATCTCTTAGGGACGTAGTGGGACTCATGGTGCTGAACACCTGCCCTGCTCTCCCGGGGCAGAACTATTAATTTTCATCCCGACCGGAGGCGCAGACACGGGAATGACGTTGGCTGAAGGAAGCCAGAAGATGCCGCCTCGGGCGTGTGGCCGAGCTCTTACCAGGTCGGCAGCCGCCTTGACAGCCTCCTGCAGCCCATAGAGCTTCCCTGCCACCAGGAAAACCCCAGCGGTCCATACGGCACAGGCCTCGTGCAGCCAGTGCTCCTGCGTGTCTCCCGCCGGCTCCTGCGGCGGGGACTCGGCCTTGTGACATTCGTGCCGCCGGGGCTTTTCGGCCGCCTCCTCGCCCTCTGTCCTCTCGTCACAGCAGTAGCAGCTCTGCAGCCGACGGAACATTCCCCGCGGGCTGGAGCGCAGCGCGCTCTGCTTGGCCGCCTCGGCGGCCCCCTCCGGCCGCGCCGCCTTCCCGCCGCCGC
>VWYI01046894.1:297801-332454 GCA_013399455.1 Anthoscopus minutus | reverse complement strand
GCGCCGGCCCGGCCGGTCCCCGCTGCAGCCGCGCCTCGTCGCCGGGCGAGTTGACGACGGTGCAGGTGGTGGAGAACTCTCCGCGCCGCTCCACGCGGACGTAGGGAGCGAAGGGCGGGGCGCGGCTGTCCGCCCGCAGCCGCTTGCAGGAGATGTACTTGAGCCGAATCTCGGGCTCGGCCGGGTGCAGCAGCGGGGCCTGCTGGGGCTGCCGCCGCCGCTTCCCGCGGCTCTTGCACCGAGCCGGCACCGCCTTGGCCTTGCCGTGGCCCAGACGCTTCCGCTGCCGCTTGGAGTAGCCGTTGTAGTTGGAGTGGTTGGCCCGCGGCTTCGGCCCCCTCGCCGGCCCGGCGGCGGAGCGTCCCTCAGAAGGGCCATCGCTGCTCCCTGCCTCCTTCTCCTCAGTCTTTGGTTTCTTCTCCCGAGGTGCCTCCTCCGCACCACCCGGGCTGGCTACACGCTCCCTGGGCAGCGGTGTTGTCAGTGCAGGGCTCAGGGGAGCTTTGGCCATGCCCAGCGCTGCTGCTTTGCCCTTGCGGTTCCTCTTCTTGGGCAGGAGCCCCAGGTTCTTGGCTACCATGTTGGGGCTGGACTGGGTCCCTGGTGTTGACCCACAAGCCTCCCCCTGGCAGCCATCATGGGGCAGCTTCTTCCCACCACCTGGCTTCCCCTTTGGTGCTCGGCCATTGGGGTTCCGGCAGAGTGGCTCAGCCACCGGCACTGCGGGCATCTTCTGTGCTGCTGCCAGCTTGGGCAGCCGTGCCTCACCCACTGCCACAGCCACCCCACTGTGCTTCACCACCCGCTCCCGCTCCGCCCCTGCCGGGCTTAGGGAGGAGCCATAGGCAGCTACTGTGGCTGCCACTGCTGTGGCTGCTGGTTTGCAGGTGAACTTCTTCAGGTTGGGTGAGGTGATCTTCTGGACGATGGCCTCCAGCTTGAGGCCACGGCCCTTGCGGGGAGGCAGCACTTTGGTCTTGGTGGCCTCCTGGAAGGCCGCCCGGGAGGTGATCTTGATGCAAACATCAGGAGCCTCCTTTGGCAGCGGGGGCTTCGGGATGGCTTCGCCAGAGCTCTTGGGGGGCAGCTTGGCTTTCACCTTCTTGGCCACCGGCATCTTCTTGAAGAGGCTGGGGGGACCCTCTGGCTTCTCCTCCTTCACGCCACCGCTGTTGCTCCGCAGGACCAGGTTCCTCTTCTTGGTGGGGATGGGGGAGATGAAGGTGGACTTCCTCTTCAGTGAGTGCAGCGGCCGCTCTGACATCTTGCCCCCCACTCCTGGCCCTGCTTTGGGCAGCTTCATCCGAGCACCCACCTTGCCCTCCTTGTGGGGGCTGCCTGGCACAGGAAGCTTGAAGGCAGGTGGGAGGTGGTTGTTGGATATGAGCTTTTTGGGTGCTTTGCAGTTCTTCAGCCGGACATCAGCTGCCCGCTTGCCCCTCTGCCGCTTGGTGTAGAAAACCTCCTGTGTCTTTGTCCGGGAGCGCAGGATCATCGACCTCTGGTCCCTCTCCCCAGCTTCCACCGCGTCCCCCTCCAGTGGTGTCGGCCCTGCCACCTCCTCCGCCGCCACCAAGTTGGGCACCAGCAGAGTGGCATCACTGGCGTTTTGGACCACCCTGGGGGCTGGCCGGCTGTTGCGCTTCCTGGTTTTGAAAGCCACCCGCTGCTTCACACCACAGCCGGGCTTCTTCCCCAGCTTCTCCTGGTGCGTGGGGGCCTTCAGTCCCTCCAGGGGGGCAGGGGCGCGGGGCTCTGCCAGGGCGGTGAAGGAGCGGGTGCACATGCGTGCAGGCAGACCCTCGGCTGGAAACCGGGGTGTTTGGCTCTGGGCGCTCTTGCTCGGTACTTCCGTCTGTCCGTCTGGCCCCAGGCAGGCGCCGGCCATGCTGCTGGCGGCTGGCAGCTCATCAAATGGACTCAGCACGGTGCTGCCGGGGCCATCCCCCTCTGGCAGCCGGCAGTGGACCCTCTTGTTGCGGAGGCTCTTGCCCCGTGAGACGGGCTCCATCTTCCCCAGCACATTTTCCGGTGTGAGCTGCTGCTTCACCATGACTGCTGAGGCAGATTCAGCATCGGCTGCCTCCAGGTGGGACGTCTCACCTCCGCCATTCTCCTCCTCAGGCTGGATGTGGGGCAGGGAGGATTTGAACCAGCTCTTCACCTTGGTCTCTGTGCCCACAGCAGGGCCCAGAAGGATGACAGACTGGCCAGAGAGGCGTGGGGTGGGAGCTGAGCTCTCCTTCTCCACTGTGCTGACAGTCTCCTCAGCGGACACAGGCACCTCGCTGGAGGACAGCACGGCTGGCATCTCCGGAGGCTTAGGTGGTGAGGCATCGTATGTCACTGACTTCTGCTCCGAGGCAGCCAGATCACAGAGTGAGGAATACTCCTCTGCCTCCAGGTCTGACTCCTTCAGATCCGGCGAGGAGATGATGGGGATCTCACTAAAATCCCCAGCTGAGCAGCAGTGCCGGGTGTCCTGCAGCCACCTCTCGCTGTCTGCCTTTGTTGCTTCATCATAGGTCAGTGTCTCCTCCTCCTCCTCCATCACCTGCTGGCCAAAGTCCTGGACTGGCTCACTCTTGGCTGGCTGCTCTCCATCGCACAGGTCCAAGCCGCAGGCGTTTTTTTTCTCCTTGCAGGAGCTCACCAGTTTGCTGGAGAACAAGCCCTTGGGGAGGTCAGTGGCCTGGAGATCCTTCCACCGCAGGCAGGCCTCACCCAGGCTCTCCTCTGGCCACTCAAAATGCTCCATGGCATTCTCAGACGCCACTGAGTTGGCAGTGGTGTTTGAGTAGCAGCTGTAGCCGGTGGCTCCTGCGCTTGACGTCGCTGCCGGCATGTTGGGCTTGGAGTTGAAGGCCAGTGGGGCAGTGTCCTTCAGCACATCCTTGCTTTCGGTGGCTGCAAACTCCACCTGGGGACCCTCGTACACCTCCTCACTAAAGTCCTTCCCCGTGCTGGCCCCTGAAGCTTTGTCCAGCTTGAGGGGCTCAGTGAGCGTGCTGGAGTCACCCTGGCTGGGCCAGGCACCCTTCACCATGGAGTCCAGGCCAGGCCGGTGGTTCTCCAGCTGGAAGGGGGACTTGGTGGTCTCCTTGCCTAGCATGGGCAAGTTGGCCCAGGCTTTGTCTGCTTTTTCGCTGATGGCATCCTGCAGGACAATGATCTCAGAAGCCAGCTCCTCCTGGGACAGGGCGCTGAGGAGCAGTCGGGGGCAGTCCCGTTCATTGCTCACATACTTGGTGAAGGTCTCCAGGGGCAGGGTGGCGTGGATACTCTGGAAGGAGTCATCTGATTTGGTGGACATATCGTCTGGGGAGGTCACAGAGCAGGTGGACACTGACTCAGGCTTTGCCTTGGAGTTGCTGTTGACACGGGCAGGGCTGCGGTTCTGGTTGCAGTACAGGAAACTCCTCTCCAGCTGGTCCTCTGACCCACTGAGATAGTCAGTGTCCTGTGTCTCAGCGTGGACAGACTGGGGGGTGCTCAGCGGGTCAGACAGGGGGGTCCCCACCTGCTCTGCCGAATAGGTACTGCTCTCAGGACTGCAGTGCTGCCCCTTGAGCTGCTCAGGGGTCCTCGCTGAGGTCTTGATGCCCTTTTTCTGGGGCACAGCTCCTTTGGACAGCAGCAGCTGCTGGACCGTGTTGGAGATATTCTCCACCTGGGAGGTGAGTGCTGTCAGGCTCTGCAGGCTCAGGTCTGACAGCAGGTTTTCAGGCAGCTTCTCCTTCTGCAAGTTTTTGCAGTTCCCAGATTGAGTGTCGGGGCTCGTCCCATCAGTGGGAGAAGGGTTCAGCAGCGGCATGAAATGGCTGTGGTCAGCAATGCCGGCCGGGAAGGCACCGGCATTCAGCGGCTGCTGGCTGTATTGGAAGTTCTCCAGGTTGGGCATCAGAGGGGAGGGAGTGGAGCTGTAGGACGGGGATCTGCCGACGGAGCGAGCTGGCGAATGGCTGGCGCTGGGGCTGAAGGTCTGGTAGTACTGCTCGGGCGTCCGGACGGGCGGCGCATCGCCCTGGCAGTAGGTCTGGCCTGGCTGGTTGTAATGTTGGTACTTGGCCAGGTTTTGGTAGTGGAGGGTCTCTGAGGCGTGATGCCGTCCCTGCATGGGCTGCGGGGGCTGTGGGGGCTGCGGTGGCTGTGGGGGCTGTGGCGGTGGCGGCTGCGGGGGCTGCGGCGGTGGCTGCGGGGGCTGCTCGTAGCCAATGCGGTTGGGCTGGTAGCCATGCAGGTTGGGCACACGGGGGCCAGGGGCCAGGCTGGCAGCGCTGCCCAGGGGCCGCTCCAGTGGCGGCTGCCCCGAGGGCGCCGTGCAGCTCTTGTAGGAGTGTGCCGGCTGGCTGCCCCCCGGCACTGAGGAGTAGGTGGAGGAGGCAGGGAAGGACTGGGAGTGCTGCCCAAAGTGAGGGCTCTGTGAGAAGGGCATGGGTGAGGAGACATCGTTGGGCAGTTTCTGCCGCTGCAGCTTGGGGTAGGGGAGTGCGGGTGGCTGCTGCTGCTGCTGCTGCTGCTGCTGTTGCTGCTGCTGTGGCTGCTGTGGCTGCTGCTGGAAGTGTGTCCGGAAGGGCAGTGAGGTGGCTGCCGGCTCATGGTATGGCCGCCCACCCGCCAACGCCACTGTCTTCTTCATCAGGTTGTCCTCATACTTGGCCACGCCGCCGGGCAGTGCCTGTGGCTGGCCACCCCACGCCTGCAGGCTCTCGTCCCCAGAATACCGGGCTGGATAAGGGCTGTTCTCCTGCACGGTGTAATTGGAAAAGGCCGGCCTGCCCTGCAGCTGCTGCCCCGCTAATTGCTTGTTTCCCCGGTGGTATTTCTCCACGGCGCTGTTCTCATAGCCCGCGTACGGCAGCTGCTGCTGACTGTAGTACTCCTTCGCCACCAGCCTCTGCCGCTCGCAGTTCGGCCCTGCCTGACTTTGATGCCTGTAATTCTCCAGGCGTGATGTATCTTGTGAAGTCGGCTGGTAGCTCTGCTGGTTGCCATGGAAACCACACCTTTCTCGAAAGGACTGCATGGCGCGGGCTCGTTATCTGCGAAGAGAGAGAGGCGAGAATTCAAATGAAGCGTCCCCACCGCGGTGGGCTGGGGACCCAGAGGGCCAGTGTCACCTGCACCATGGGGACATCATTTCCTCACTTCACCTCAGCTGCTGGGCATTGCCCCTCTGGGCATCGTCTCACAGCTACCCTGGAGCACAGCACGTGATGCTGCATCACTTCACATTGCCCTGCATTGTCTGGCATCACCCCATGGTGCATTGAATCGCCTGCATGGCTTTGCATTGCTCTCCAACACCTCACCTCGTGTTCCACCTCCCTGTATCTTGTTGCTTTGCATCACCCTGAATTGCATCGCCCTGATTTGCCCTGCATTGCATCGCCTCACACTTCTTCATGTTGCCTTGCATTTCATCACTCCGATTTGCATCGCTCTGCATCACATTGCTTTGCCTCATCCTGCATCGCATCACTTACCATTTCAGCCCCCTGCACCACTGTGTTGCCTTGCATCGCCTCCTCCTGCCTCACCTCACATCACCCTGCACCACATCACCTTGCATTTCATCTCCCTGCATCTTGCTGCCCTGCATTACATCAGCTTGCATTGCCCTGCATCTCATTGCCCTGCATGGCACCCCCACTGCCCTGCATCCCATCCCTGTGCACTGCACCGCCCTGGATGGCAGCAGCTGCCTCTGTGTCACCTCGCATCACATTGCCTGGCGCTGCATCCCCATCTTGCAGCATGCTGCATCCTCCTCCATCCCATCTCCCTCTATCGAAGCACGGTGCCCATGGGCAGGAAGCTGCTGGGTTGCCCCCTCCCTGCCTGCAGTGTGCTCAGCCACCTTCCTGCCCCTGCTGCTGAAGCTGCCCATCCCTGCTGCCCACCCCTCCCTGCCTGGTCACCTGGTGCAGTGACCCCCCCCCCCCCCACCCCACCATGTCGGGGTCCCTCTGCTTTGTGTTCCACACATCCACCACCCTTCACATCCGCAAATCACTCCTGCCCTTCTCACACGCCTCCCCAGGGATGCCGGGATCCTGCGAGCGCCTCTGCACACCCCTCTTATCGCCATTCTTTTTAATTATTGGGCTAATTACTGGAAGCAGCAGCGCGGAGGGCCAGAACCGCAGGCTCTGCTGCAAAAAAAGTCATTTCAACTCGCTGGCTCTGCCCATCTCTGCCGGCTGCTGCCTCCCGCAGCCCCCCCGGCCCCAGCGATCCCCCTGCCCCGGCGCGATGCCATCTGGAAGCTGTCTGCTCCTGCCAGCAGCCGTCATTACTGAGCGCCTTGCCTCCGTCGTCATTAAAGCTCCCCATTTCCTCACCCTGCTTGCTCTGGGAGCAGGGACACACCTGGGTCACTGGTTTGATCTCTTAAGGCAGTCAAATGGCTTGTGGGGGCTAATGAAGGGCTTGGTGGCAGGGGGATGCATCCTGCCTGTCCCCAGCACTGGTGGGTTGAAGGTCCTGGGGTGGACACAAGCCTGGATGAGAAAGAGATTTGTCAGCCTGGGTTAAGGCAGCCCCAAGGGTCTGTAGCTATCCAGGGACATCCCCAGTGCTGCTCCCTTGGCAGTGACACAGCGGTGACACCAGCGCTGTCCCCTTAGCATCTATCAAGGCAATGAGTATAACAAGAGGAGAGGACGGGGTGCTGGCAGCATCTGTCTGAGCCCATCCCAGCTCCTGGCACACTTCCCTGTGGTGCCAGGAAGCCTTGAGCTGGGACATGGATTCGTGTGTGTCCCCTCATGTCCCTTCATCACCCCCATGCTACTGCCACAACAGCTAAACACCACATGGTCCCTTTGTTGGCAGTTTTGCCACAGCCACATAAACCACACTGCTGGTTTGACGGGTCCCAGCTCAGCCCTTTTCCTTGCACCAGTAACACCTCAGCACCTTTTTGGGGTCTACACACACACACAGGGCTTTATTTAGTTCTGTTTCCATAAACACCAGCTGCTCAGGCATGCACCAATTGTACGGTGTCCTCAGGCACCACTGGAGCCAGGCTCAGTGCTCCATCCCTCCCTGTTCCCCATCCCCTTTTGGGATGTTTTCCCTGTCACTGCCACATACTGCAGTTGCATCTTGCAGGCTCTGTGGGTGACTAGATGCAGCTAAAGCCTAAATTCCAGGAAAAAGACAGGTCCAAAATATCTGTAAAGCTTGCACAAAGGTTACCTACCACAGCATGGTGTCCTGTGCCAGCCCTGTGCCAGTGCTGATGGAACAAAGGCAGGAAAATCAAAGCTAGGCTGTGGGGCAGCCCTGGGCTGTGGTGAGAGAATTAATGGGAGCAAAGGGCCCTTCATGCTGTGTGGGAGTGGGTTTGAAAAATGAAATTGGCTTGAGAAGACCCTGGGCTGAAGCTTTAGGGGGAGCTTTTCTCCCCTTTCTCCTTTATTATTAATTATCATGATTAATTAATTATTGTTATTAATTAATTATTGTTAATTTTCCAAACAGCTGGGCCAATGTCGGGACGAGCAAAAGCGCATGGTGCGAGGGGACCAGATCAGTCACCAGCACACAGAGGTGGGGATGCACACAGGGAACGTGTTCCAGGTGAAATCCCACAAGCCCAGAGCCCGTCCCTGTGGCCACCTGAGCACCAGGCTGTCCCTGGGAGGGGACGCACTCATCACCAGCAGCACCCAGACCCGCTGGCAGAACCAGAGGGCAGCTCTGCCCTCGGATTGCTACGGCATTGCCGGGGAAGGGCCGTGCCAGATGTTGTGCCTGATGCAGGCTGTTTCCGAGCAAACGCTTTAATGGCATCAAATCAAGCTGTCGACAGCAGGGAGGTTACGGCCTTCCCCTGGAGAGGGAGGTGGCTGTGGCTGGTCCCAGGGGCCCTTCCCACTCACTGTCCCTGCCACGTCCCTGCTGGACGTGCTCTCCTGACCCTGAAGAAGCTTCCAGGCACTGCCTGAGATGGGAATCGATACAGGGCTGTCGGTGCATGGCTGCAGCCGGACACCTGCCCTTGGCAAAGCCGTGCTGTGGCCAGGGCTCATGGCATGGGTCCCTGTGAAGGGAGAGGCCCTTGGGGCCACCATGGTGACCAGCACCAGCACAACCCTGTCCCTGGAACACGAGGAGCAGCACTCACTGCTGACTACGACCACCACAGAGCATCCTGTCCCCTTAGTGCCAAGGGAGCGTGGACAGCCCAGCACAGCCCCTGCTGTGTCACTCAGGGGGGACACACAAGGACGTGATGCACCTCCCAGTGCCAGGGCATGTCCTGGGGCCATGATGGTGCATGGGGTCATGCTGCAAGGGCAGGGGGCTGCCATGCTGCTGGGGGCTGAGGCATGGCACAGGGGCCAATGCCAGGAGCCAAGCCAGGGCACCGTGTGGCACTGCTAGGCCCGCAGCCCGCCTGCTGCTTGGGAGGATTTGTGCTGCGTGGATGGATTCTGTGTTATTTTCCTCCCCCCACTCCTCCCTCCTTCCTTCCTCTCCTGCCTTCTCCCCTTTCCTCCCCCTTCCTCTTGCCTGGCAGGGACATGGCATGGCCGGATCCAGAGCCCTCTGAAGGCAGCCCAGGACTTCCCATGGCAGGGACACTCGGTAAGCACTCAAGTTCCCCAACACCTCAGCCCCAGGGGGAAAAGGGTGTCCCCTGTTTCCCTGCACGGTGGCCTTGCTTCCCAGCTGCTGCTCATCCTGCGGGGCTTGATCCAGCCCTGCTGCTCCTCCGGCTGCTCCCTGCCTTTGCTGCTGTACCATCAACAAGAACTCAGCGACTAAAAATAGCATCGTGCTCTCGCAGGGGGATGCTCCGCCATCAGAGCAGTGCTGGCACCGCGGATACCCCGTTCTCCACCCCAAACCCCCGGCGCAAACCCCCTCCCAACCCTCTTCCCACACCCAGGGGTGCAGCCCCATCCAGTGAGGTGGTATCGGGACTAGGAACGGAGGGATTGGACCCCCCTGGATCCCCCGGCAGCTCTCAGGGAGGGGAATAAGCGCCTATCGAGTAGCGTCAGCCCCGGATTTGTTTAATTGTGAGCTGGTGGAGTTTAAAGAAACCCTTTCTGGCTGGCTGCCACACCGCAAAGTGCTCCGGAGAATTTGATTATTAAGGGAGGAGAGAAAAGGGGAGGCTGCGGGGGAGAGCTGGGGTGTGTGGGACGGACCAGGAAAGGGCATCCTGCCTCAGAAGCTGGGAATGAGAAGAACCGGGGGGATGAAACACAGACAGACCCCCCTCAGCAGTGCAGAGGAACCCGTAGGGCTCGCCTGGGGTAGGGGCAAACCCTCCACGCAGTTGTGGAGCTGCTGCTGTTTGTCCCTGCACCCCACAGACACCCCACTGCCAGTGCACCCCCCTTTCAATGCCCCCTTCTGTGAACCTCTTTAATGCCCCCTCTCCCCAGTGCACCCTCTCAATGCACCCCCTTACTGCACTGTCCCCCAATAAACTCCTTTAATGCACCCCAATAATGGTCCCCCTCCCCAGCAAATCCCTTCAATAACCCCTCTCTCCAGTGCACCCCTTCAATGCACTCTCATTAGTGCACCCCTGCCCCAATGCACCCCAATAATGTGCTGTCCCCGCAGTGAACCCCTTTAATACACCTCCCCAATCCCTCTCATCACCACCAATACGTCCCACCCCGCCAGTGCTCCATCCCAGCGCGGCGACTGGGGGGTTTGGGTACCCCAGGGCAGCCCGCAGCCCCCGCGCCCCCCCAGCGCCGCGTCCCGCCCCATTTCGGCGCTCAGCCGACCGGAGCAGCTGTTCCCTGCACACTTCACTTGCCCGCAGATGATGATAAATGGAGCTGGGGCTGCGCCGCCCATTGCGTGGGGGTGGGCGGATGTGGGTAAGAAGGAGGAGGAGGAGGAGGAGGAGGAGGAAGGATGGGGTCCCCATCTCCTGCAGCCCCCCCAGATCACGCTGCTCCTCCCATCCAGCTGCTGGGGAATTCCCTAGGCAGGTCCCCCCCTACCCAAACCGCCCTCCCGGGGGTTGGAACCTGCCCAGGGAATTCCCATCGCTATGGGGTGCATCCCCATTCCCAGATCAGTGTCTCGTTTAGGGGCCACAGTCCTTCAGTGCTGCCCCTCTCCCAGCTCTGCTCCTCCCCAGCGAGGAATTTTTCCTTGGGAAAAAATCCACCGCCTGCGAACCGCACTCATGACTCAACGTTTCTGCTGGCCCCGGTTCCTCTCTCGCTTGCCAGGGGAAGCCCGTGGCCGCCCCAACCTCATCCCCTCACATGGAAATCCGGCTCAGCCGCCAGCTCCAGCCTCTCTCCCCTTGGTTTTTCCTACTTTATTTTGGAAGGGGGGCGGTTGACTCTTTGATGTCAGGGATGGGAGGTTTGCAGAGGGTTGGGCTGGGGAGGATGATGGGAGGTTCTGGGAGACAGAGCAAGTTGCTGGGTTTTTTTTCTTGGTGGTGGAAAATGTCAGTTGGTAAGGCAGGATTTGAAAAGGAAGGGAGGAAAAAAAGGGGAGGATAAGAGGAAGAAGAAAGGGAAAAATAAGAAGAAGGGGAGAAGGGGGGGAAAGGAAAAAATAAGAAAAGTCAAATACAAAAGAAAAAATAAAAACACAGAGAATGAATAAGAGAAAAGGAGAAGTAAAAAAAAAAAAAAAAGAGAGAAAAAATCCAAAAAAAGGAAAAAAGAAAAATGAAAAAAAAGGGGAAAAGAAAAAAAGAAAAGCTGGATGCTCACAGCAAAACAGATGCTCAGCCTGAGCCTTCCTGGGCAAATTCCCTCTCTGGAGGTGAACCATGTTCCACTGCAGAGCAAAATTCATGGCCGGATGTACCATGGAGTGAGGCTCCGCATGATCCCGCTCCCAGCCAGCGGCTGGGCCTCGACCTTGGGGCTCTGAGGGGAGAGGAAAACCAGCCCTGCAGGAGGCTGCAAACACAGCTGAGGTTAGCAGGGATCCAGCAATCCCCGTCTCCAAGCCCAAACCCTGGCGCAGACCTGCCTGGAGCTGTCAATACAGCGCTGCCAGGGCACCAGTGGGCACAGCTGTGGCCCTGGGGTCACTGTCACCACCGAGGTGACCTTCAGCCAACCCTGCAGCCTCACCCCAAGCGAGCAGCATGAGGCCACCACAGGGCCAGCATGACAGTCTGGCCAAGTTCTCCACATGCTCACATTCTTCTTTACTCATTAGCTGCCTGACAGGTTGGGATCCTTCTTCCTTCCTCCCTTCCTTCATCCCTCCCCTCTTGCTCTCAGCCCAAATCACTTTAATTCCAATAATAATTAACCATTCCAATCATTACTGTGGCCACTAATATTAACCCTCCTTTCTCCCACATCCTGTTTGCCCCCTGCCTCAGTTTCCCCTTGAAGCAGGACAGAAGCTCCATCCCTGCAAGGAAAGGCGAGGAGCAGATGCCATGCCCTTGGCACCCTCCTCTGAGATGCTGATCCCCCAAGGGGTTCATGCTGCTTGCAACAAAAAGAAAAGCAAATAAAAGCTCTCCCAAGTGTGGGAGAGGGAAAGGATCCTCATCCCAGTCCTGGATCTGGTCTGCATCTCGTGAGCTCATGGATGTGGTTGGATACATAAGGTTGTACTCCCTGGGCAATGTTACAGGGATGGTTCGTGGTCCCCTGGCACCTGCTGACCCTTCAGCCCAGCAAATCAACACCACACCAAACCTGGTGGCACCCACCCAGCAGCTTGCAGCTGGAAAATCCACTGGGTTGGAACCAGAACTACTCTCTAGCTGCACCTCAGTTACCCCACTGTGGAGTGGTCCAGGCTTGTGCTGGGGTCCACTGTTGATGCTGGGAAGTGCCAGCCCAGGAGCAAGGGAATGTAGCAGGAACGTGTCCCAGCTCCAGGATCCTGGACATCCTCCCCAGTGGGTCTCTCCATCCCCAACAGAACTGGAGAGCCCAAAGGATGACAGGTGGCCATCACCCCCAGGAACTCCCAGCTCTTCTGAATGTGCCACTGGGCACAGCCCCTCTGGCTTGTCCCTGTCACAGCCAGTTTTTCTGTCAGGAAAACTTTCAAGCAAATTCACACTGCCACATCCAAAACCAGGAGGCCTCAGCTGCTGTGGGATTGCTGCTAACAGCCAAGGACAGACCCTGGCACTATCCCATGCCTTCTGCCCATCCCAAACTCTCTCTCCCTGTCTGGGAGGAGATGAGGCTTTGTCCCAGTGTCCCCACCACAGCGGGCACATGGGCCTGTATTTTAGAGGAGTGCAACTCAATTATCACAGGTGATCCCAGAGAGATCCCCAGTCCCTGTCTCACTGAGACCCCCTCACTGGGATTCATGGTGAATCCCGGGGGGGCATTACCCTGTCTCCCTTTTGCCTTCCTGTGGCAACTCCTGCCTTCACTTCTGAGGCAGCCAATCTCACAACCCAGTAACCACCAGCTTTCCACTGCCATCACAGCAAAACCCCTCAGATATGGGCACCCCACAGACGCCACGTTTCAGCATCTGCCCACAGACAGGTCCATGCACCAGAGCCAAACCCAGCTGTGCTGCTGCCGGGCTCTGCCCTAAGCCATCCCCTGCCGGCAGCAGACAGCTCGGTAATGAAGCGTAATGCTCTGACACTCCCCTGAGTGACAGTGGCCAGCACTGGCTGTGTCCCCACGGCTCAGCACGGCCTCCTCTGCCTGCCAGGGCGGGGATGAGCATCCCCCTGCCACAAGCAGGGCTGGGGGTTGCAGAGTGGTCACCTGCTAGGGGATGCTGAGCAAGAATCCTCTGGGGGAGAGGAAAAATAAGAATAAAACAGCGTTGGAAAAACCAATCTTGTAAAAAAAAATAATATACACACAGAAGAAAATAAGGTTGAAAATAATAAATTGAGGTTTGATGCTGTGTGGTAAATTATTTTGGTATTACACATTCTCCAGCTTCAAATCCTGAAGACAAATACTGGGGCAGGTGAAGTGGGAAGCAGATTTCCGAAGGCCTTTCCCTGGCTCCAGGTTATTGACTCTGTCAATCACAGCGGGCGCCGTCCCCACCTTTGGCACCCTGCAAAATCGGTTCCTTTTGTTCCTGCTGAAAAACTGGGGATGGGGAAGAGGAGGGGAGAGGAATTTGGGGCAGGGAACTTCCAAAAGAGATGATTAAGGAGTTAATCTGCCTGAAATAGATAAGGAGCTTAGAGCTGCTGGTATTTGACTGTCCAAGTTTGGATTCAGCATGTCTTAAACACTGGCTGGAATGTACTTAGATATGACCAAAGTACATGTCCCCCCGAGGAATTACCAGGTTGCCAATTAGATTTGCTTCCCAGATTCACTCAAACCTTCACAAGCTTCTTCAGAACAGGAAAATTGCTGCCTGTCCCTGGGGAGACGGCAGAGCAGCCGCTGCTGCCTGGCCCCGCAGCCAGCACAGCACGGCACGGCACGACACAAGATCCCAGTGGGCAGCCACAGAATCTGCAGGAAGGTGGCACAGCCAGGATGATGGCAAGGCAGGGATGCCCGTGCCAGGGTATGGGGGCACCAGGCGTCAGCTGGTGGGTGCTGCTTGGGGAATTTGGGTGGTTTTGGGTGCTTAGGGTGCTGGTGTGAGCCTTGCCATGGTCATGGTGCTGGTGCACTGGTGGGGCTCTCACCAGAGCAGGCTCAGCATTCCATTGGGTTGCAGAACCACGGCTCTCCCTACCTCCAGCCAGGCTCACAGCGCTGCCACGCAGCCAAATCCAACCTAAAACACCCCAGCTCAATCTCCAGGCAGGGGACACAACACAGAACAGAGCCATGATGGCAAACATGAAATGTGAACAAACTCAGGCTCCAGGTCCCTGTGGGCACCTGGCACACCACAAACTCACCCCAACCCAATGCTCAGAGCAGTGAGAACCCCTGCCCATGCCAGGGTGAGGGTCACCACTCAGGCCACAACAACATCCAGCACCAGGACAAAGTGGAGGTAGAAAAGCAGACACCAACCCCTGCAAATCTCTTCTTCCCTGTCCATTTATTTTAACCACTCCATTCCCATCCTTGTTATTTATGGTGCTTCATAACATGATGGTGAAAGTAATGAAGTTTGAGGGGGCTGCATGACCAACACAGAGGGAGGACCATGATGGGGGATCCCACCACCAGCTCCCACAAGCTCCTTTCCAATCCTGGGCTGTATTTACTAAGTCAGAGCAAGTTCCTCTCCAATCCTGGGCTGTATTTACTAAGTCAGAGCAAGTTCCTCTCCAATCCTGGGCTGTATTTACTAAGTCAGAGCTCAGTTTCTGTGCTGGCATCCCAATCCCAACTGACAAGTGTTGGGAGTGGCAGCTGGTCACACCAGGCTGGGGTTGGCACTGTTGGAGTGACGGTGGCACCGTGATGGAAAGTTGCTGGAACATCAGCTTTGGATGCTGAGTCCTGGTAACCGTTGCTATGTGAAACATTCAGAGGTGGAATTTACTGTCACAGTTAATAATAGATGAAGGTTTTAGAATTTTTGATGCTTTACATTTTAAGCTGTTTGATTTATAATGCTTCAGGAAAGGGTGGGGGGAGGCAGGAGCTGAACAGCAGCACGAGGTAAACAAAGCAAGTGGGGAGGTGGGCAGAAGTCTCCATCCATCCATCCATCCATCCATCCATCCATCCATCCATCCATCCATCCATCCATCCATCCATCCATCCATCCATCCATCCATCCATCCATCCATCCATCCATCCATCCATCCATCCCCCTGCCCATTCTAGAGATGTGCTGAGATCCCCCATGGCCAACAATGGGATGGGGTCTCCGCACCAACCACCAACACCAGTGAGCACCCTGGTGGAAAACCACAGCACGACTGGGACGGAGTCCCTCAGTTCCACATCACGCTTCATTCTGGGGCTTTTTTTTTTTGCCTGCATCTCTTCTCCCTGTTTTCATTCCGGCGGGTTGCTGGGTTATTTACTTGCTGGCGCTCCTCTCTTGCAGGTGTATTTCAAGTAGCTCCTTAAATAGCAGCGCGCGGCGTGCCTGCGGCGGGGCGCGCGGGTCCTGCTGATTAGGAACACACTGCCAAAAAAAAGAAAGGGTCTCTCTTCCCTGCCAAGCTGTCACCCTGTTTCCACACAGAGGTGGCAATGACCTGGCATGTGGGGATGGTCCAGCTGGATCCTGGGGGGCTGGTGCATGCTGTGTACACTCCTCCCTGGAAAGGAGCAGCGAGCACAAGGTGCTGCGTGAAGAACCTCGGTGCCTCATGGTGTCCTTTGGTGTCCTCAGTGTCCCATTATGGGCACCAAAGCCCTGTGATGGCTTCAGCTCTGGTACATTCTTCCTGCTTCTTCCAAATGCTGGAGCATCTCAACATTTCCAGTGTGTGTTTGGAGTGTCCCAGCACCTCAGATGTGTGGTCAGGAGGATTTAATCCCAGCTCAGTAGGGCTTCAGGACACAAGAAGCAAAGGGGGACCCCACACTTCCTCCACCAGTGCTGGGCACGCAGTGACATCTTGACAAAACTGGGGGGTGGGATGGAAGAGAAGGGGTTTCCCTCTGCTCCCTCAGACACAGCGCAGAGAGAAGATACTTTGCAATGCTGTTGGGAAGACGTGGTGACTGGAGCCTCCAACACCTGAAGACATTCCAGCCCCAACCAGCTCCATGGCTCCTGCCAAAGCCCTGAGTGCACTCAGGGGCTGCCAGACCTCAGGAGGTGGCTGAGGTGCAGCCCACACCACCAGCACCCTCCACCCCCTCACAAAACGCTGTTTCCCCCAGGACTGAAGATTCCCAGGGGTCCTGGGCTGAGCTGCCCCATGATGTCTCAATCAGGGCTGTTCATTGCCCTATTTACATACACACATCCCGGCTGGAGCCGAGCATAATTTCCTTATAAAGCAGCTTTATAAGGGGTAGCTCGCCTTAATGAGGAGGGTTATTCCACAAAGACCCGTTACTAATGGGCTTGGGGCAGGCAGTGCCCGTGCTTGCAGACTCCTGCTGCCAAACCCAGAGCCACACTGCACCCAGATCTCCCCACGGACACAGCATCCCCACAGGAGTTGCACCCACAGATGAGCCAGCGCTGGCTTGGTGGGATCTCACCCTGATCCCGGTAAGATCCTGTTCCTCTGCCAACTGCCTGTCTGCCTTGCATCAAAATCCACTTGGAAGTCCAAAAACGCAACCGTAAGGCATGTCTTGGCATGGAAACCACTCAAAAACCAACTCCAAAAACCTTCCCAAAACCCAGCTCCAGGGAGGGAGATCAACGTCAGCACAGCACTGGAGTCCCCCAGTACGCACGAGGTACCTGAAACATCAAACCATCCACATCCCGGTCTGCACAGGCACCCATTCTACAAAGTCACCAGCCTGGCACCATCTCTCCCAGCAACCGGCCTGTCATTACCAGAACTGTCTAATTAAAAAACAGCTTACAACCCCTAACTGCCCCAAGAGCAAGTCCCTGCCTGCAGAGCCCCGACAAATTCAATGCAGAGGTTCATCCCTGCCATTCCCCCCGGCCTCCCCCGGGGACCCCCGGTAGCGGCGGGTGCCTCGTTAGCCAGCGCTGTGCCGGCCATTGGCTGCGACTCGTTCGTGGCATTGAGCAGCTCTGCCCCAGGCACCTTCTCCTGCGACCAGAGGCGCGCTACGTCCCAGGGCACTGTCACAATATATTAAGACGTGGCGCTAAAAATAAGCAACAGCGAAAATAAGCAGGAAAATCGCGGTCCCTGCCTGCCCCTGCCGGCCTCGCACCGGCGGAGCTCCCGCTGCTGCACGCGAGCTGGGGAAGCACGTCAGGAACGAGAGGATTTTGCTGGCTTTTATTAAAACGACGTGTTTTTCCCCTCCCTCCGCCCCCATCTCCAGCCTCTCCGAGGAGTGAGCCCCGCGGTGACACACAGGACTTGGTGACAAATCATCCTGGGGGTGGGCGGTTTCTCTGCATGCTGGTGGTTCCGGGCATGGCCACAGCTGGCGTGAGGCCCTGCCTGTCCCTCCGGGGCTGGAGCAGACCCTCGCCTACCTCACACAGCCCAGGACATGATGGGGACACCGCAGCAGCCACGGATGCTGCTCCGTGTGCCCAGCCATGGTGTGCCATCAAAGGATGCATGGGTTTTGGCCAGCCCCGTGTTAGACACAACAGCCAGGCTGGCTCCCTGTGGCTATCCCCATTCCCATAGCTCCCCGACAACTGCAAACACCCCATTCCCCCACCCGCTGCTAGCCAGGCACACGAGTGCCGGCGTGGCACAGCCCATGGGATGGGAGCTGGGGGAATCCTCCACCCGGGAATGCACCTTGGAGCACCTGGGGAGAGGGCAAGAGGCTCCTCCCGCTGCCTACACCCCGTAGGGTACCATCCTCCACGCCGGATTCCTTGGGGCTGTCGGAGGCACCGGCACAGCCCCTGCTGGTCTCCGTGAGATGAAAGAGCAGCTCCGGGCGCGGGGACGGCTCCGAGCCTCCAGCCCAAGGCGTGCGGCCGCCCTGCTGCCTCGGCTGCGGCTGGAACGAATGCGTGCACATACCTCTGCCCCGGCACGGGTGTTTGCTCTTCTCTTCCGCGGCTGTGATTGATTAAAGGATCAGGGACATCTGAGAATGGAGGCAGCAGCGGCAGCAGCAGAAGCAGCTCCCTTTGGACTTGGAGAGCTTCCTTGCCTGCTGCTTGCTGCTGCCGTTGCCTGTCAGGCAGCTTTTAATCAAGGTTTGCTTATATCTGCAAAGGCCTTTCCCAGAGGGATGAAGGGAGGAAAAGAGGGGGGGAGAGTATATTAACATGCCAGCCACCCTCCCTCTCCCTCTCCTTTGTTTATGGAGAGGGTCAGTGCTTGGAAACGGCTGGCGGGGACCGGGGAAGGCGCTTTGGGGGTGCTGGATTGTGGTGCAGCTCTTGGCATGTCCCGGTCTCATGGCATAGCTGGGGTAGGGAGGGCATCATACTCGGCTGGGATGTGCTCAATAACAGCACCAGTGTGTGGAGGGAGCAGGACCTGGGGGCCAGGGCTTGGTGGATTCCTCCAGGTGGCCCTGAATGCCTGGCATGTCCCCACAGGCACAGCAGGGAGGGGACCAAACTGGATACCCCCAAATCGGGGTCTCAGCCCAGAGACACCAGCACCAACCACATGCTGAGACCAACATTGTCCATGTACCAAGACCACTCAGGCAGAGAGAGCCCAGGCCCCTCCATCCCACCCCTGGCCCCACAGAAGGTCGGGGTCTCCATCCTCATCCTACAGCTCACTGGGACCGCAGTTGGGATGGCCACATCACAACGCCCCATCTCCCTTCTGCAGGGTGGGCTCTGGCAGTGAAACCAGAGCTCAGAGGGACTCACACCAGCCCCACACCTGCCCCAGGGCTGGGTTTGCCCCATGGCACTGGGATTTCAGCACTGCACAGGCTGGGAGCACCCTGGCATCACCCACCACAGCCACCACCAGAGCCATGCACACCAGTACAAGCCATGTGGGAGGACAGGTGACCCCCAGCCCCGTGTACCCTCATCAAGCACTGTCTCTGCCTCCACTGCCATTCCCTCACATCACTTTGGCTCTCCACGTTATCTTATTGCTCAGCTAATGACCTGCTAAAAGTATTATGTGAAAAACCATGCTCTTAGCCAGCCATTAGACTGGTTAGGACCAGCGGGTCATGCTTTATTGCTTTAATAACGGAGTTTATGAAAGGTCGTCTCATAACTGATAACATGCATAATTTTTGTAACTTAATTAATGCTGCTAATATACTGGAGTCTCCATCAGCTGCTGGTGCAACTGATGCACAGTTTGCACCCCAAGCAGGACTGGGAAAAGTATCCCAGGCCAGGCTTTGCCCTCTGTCCTTGCCAAACAGCACCGACAGTGGGAATGCAGTTCAAATTCACACCAAAATCCCACTGTGCCACCTCTCCACACTGGAGCATCCTGTTCAGAAATGCTCCAGCAGAGACAGGGAGTGCTGTGAGTGGGCAGAGGGAAATGGGAACAGATCCAGTTCCCAACCCCACAAGCCTGAAGGGAAGGGATTCCTTTGCTTCCACTCTGCAGAGCCCATGTAGAAGACAAGGCAGATGCGGGATCTGCAGTCAGGGAGAGTTTCTCCTGTGGAAGAACCAAAAACCTCCAAGGGATGGGAGCTGCTCCAGCAATCCCACACACCTCTGCCTGAAGTTACAGCTGAGCAAAGGAGTTTTGCCTTGATTGGGGATTTGTAGCTGTGCTGGAAGAGGGTTCCTCTGGGAATCCCTGGACAGACCCTGCTCCTCTGGTGATGCTAAGGGCAGCCAGGCTGGCATGGGGCAGGATCCTGCTGGAACTGCTGCCCTTCTTCCCAGCACTGGTTTTTAAGTACAACCTCCCTGACAACAATTTTGACAGTATGTTTTGAGAATTTAAGAACACCCTCCTGTGAGGGTGGTAAGGCCCTGGCACAGTTTGCCCAGAGAAGCTGTGAATGCCCCATCCCTGGAAGTGTCCAAGACCAGGCTGGAAAGGGCTTGGAGCAACCTGGTCTAGTAGAAAATGTCCCTGCCCATGGCAGGGGGTGGAAGTGAATGGTCTTTAAGTCCCTTCCAACCCAAACCATTCTATGATTCTGTGACAAGTACACATTTTTCTCATTAAAAGGGAAAAAATACAAAAGCAAACAACTTCTCCCCAGTGCCCAAGCGCACACCTGGGGGTGCTGAGCATCCACAGGGGAAGCTGGGAATCAGACACATTTTCCAGGCAGCAAAATCAAGCCCTTCCCTTGCAGAAAAAAAAAAAAAGAAAGAAAGAAAGAAAGAAAAAAAAAATCATGTAAATAGGAGCCCAGGTGCATGCGGTGTGTGAGTCCCTGATATGCTGCCACCAGCAAATCTGGTGAGCTGTGAATCCCCGGCACCGCGCATCCAACGCTGCAAATCCGAGCTGCTCCAGTTGCCTGCTTAGTTTTGCAAATTCTTTCCTGCTGGCTGAGAAAAGCCAATATGTCTGCTGCTCCCGCTCCAGCGCAATAATTGTTCAGCACTGGTTATCATCCTGCCAGAAAGGCACGAGCTACCGCTGGGGCACTCTGCTTGCTGTAAATGCAGCGAGATGATTTCCTAGCAAATGCAAGTTTTCCAAGGAAGTGGGTGGAATCTGCTTGTCTCTGATTAGACAGCTTGGGTTTTTGTTTTCCTGGTGCTTTAGAGAGAGAGAGAGAGAAAGAAAGAGAGAGAGAAAAAAAAAATAAAAAAGGCATAAAATATGTGGCTTTGCATCCCCTCTGCCCTGAATCGCAGGCTCACATGCATCCAGGCGATGGTCCCCTTGGGACTCGCAGCTTTGCCCACACTCTGAGCAATGATCCCGTGGAATGAGGCTATGATCTTTCATCAATCATTGCCGAGCACTTCTCCCTCCCGCGCCCGCTCCCCGGGCTGTGCCCGCTGCAAGCGCACAGCCCCACAGCTCTGCTTCCCCTTCGTGCCTCCAAAACTCAAGGGGTGCAAGCTTGGCCCCCCAAGGGCCTGGGGGGGTCAGGATTCTGTCTGGGGGCATGGGGTGCAGGGCAGCCCCTCTTTCACCTTTCCAGCTCAGCACAATCAAGGGATGCTTGCGGGGGGATGCAGGACCAGAGGGTAAATCCCGAATTCTGGCGCAGCAACCAGAATAACCAGGATGCTGCAAGGGAGGTGGGATCAGGACAAACCCTGAGGCTGTGGAGAGACAGGTCTGCCTCCCCGCCCTTGCCAAGGGAGGAAAAATGACTTGAAATTAAGATTTCCTGATGTTTGGGGGCTTGGAGACCTTGACACCCCCTGCGTCCATCTGGCTCTTCCCCTCTTGTGGCAGCTTGCTCCTGCGTTCCTGTCTATCCGTGAATACCAATTATGGTTTAGGAGAATGTATATCTGAGATGTGCAAATACAAAAGGCAGGAAATAAAAGTCATCTCTTACTGAAGAGGAGAGGTAACCATGACTACCTGGGACCTCATTTAAAACTGTGCCGGCCGCAGGCTAAAAGGCAATGCTTCCTATTGTTACACACGTTTAGGGGAAGCTTTGAAAACCCAGTTTTCCCCCCCAAAACCAGCTGGGAAGTAAGAATGAAAACCAAGAATTGGAGGTGGGGGGGGGGGTGTGTGCAGGAGGGAGGATATAGAAGACATTTACTGGTGTTTGTGGGCTGGTTTTGCATTCCACCTGCACAAAAACAGCCGGCGAGCTGAAACTTCAAATGAGCAACTCGGAAGGAGATGGAGCTCCCGCGGCTGCAGCATCGTGGCTCCGGTGCCACGTGGCAGCCGGCCGGGAGCGCGCGGCACGGGCAGAACTGCGGCTCCAGAGGAGACAGCCCTGGAGAAAAGTGGGGTGTGAGTGAGCTGTGAGGGCTCTCCGTGCTGGGAACACTGCCAGGATTTGTGGGGAGCTGGGTGGTGGCTCTTGATGCCCACCCCAGCTGGCACCCAGGTATGCCTTGCCCACTGTCAGAGCCTGTGGTTGGCTGGATTTTGGGAGTGCCCTGGGCTTGCTGAGATCTCACGTGTGGGAGCTGCTGTTTGCATGCTAGATCCTGCAGCCTGCAGGAGGGATACATGGGATGGTGGGGGATAACTGGGATTTGCCAGCTGCCCAGCTGAACCTTTTCTCCAGTCAGATCTGCAGGGCAGGCATAGAGTCAGGGGACACCAGCTCATTCTCCTCACTCAGAAAAGACACCCCACTGCTCCAACACATGTGGAACCACAACCTGGCCCAGCCACATCAAAGACCAGGAAAGCTGTCTGCCAGCCACCAGCCTCATCAGGACCTGACATCGCTCTCGAGCTCGTGGTTACAAGGCCAATGACCAGGCAATTAAACTGATTTTTGGTTCAAAGGCTGTCCCACCTGGCATACTCAGACAGCAGGAACCACCTCAAAACCAGATGCTGCGTTCTCAGGGACCTGTGCTGGGCACCAAGAGGCATCAGACAAACATGCAGACAAACATGGTGCTCACCTTCACCCCTGCCATTCCTGGACACCTGCCACAAGCTGCCACTGGCAAAGTTCTCACCTGCCCACTGCTGGCACAGCTGTGGCCCTGAGGGTCCCCTGCCCACACTCTGGACCCACACCTGGGACCACACAACGGGGCTGCAGGCAGGAGCCCCAGCCAGGAATTATGGTCTGTACAAAAGACAATGACAGTGAATCTTGTTACTGGCTTTTCAGCAAACGTAATTCCTTTTTATTAGAAAATTAAAGGGTATGAAAAGCTTTCCAAGGCTGAAGAGCTGAAATGTGCTTTCATAAAATATGCGGCGTCTGATAAAATGGATTTGCTTGTCTGCCCGCCCCGGCCCCCTCCCCCTCCTGGCTATTATTCCTACTGGCAAGGTGATGCCTTTTGCCAAAACACCAATCCCAGTGTGTCCAGTGGAGATTCCTGGGGGCCAGTGCTGCTCCCTCAGCATCTCAGTAATCCCACCATCAGGCACCCCACCAGCCTGCACCTGTTTGAGGTTGGGCTTCGGTTGGCTTTTTTAGCTAAATAAAACTCTGAGGGGCAGTTTTTCCCCTCCAGGGTTGCAGGTGAAGGCTGACAACATCCCAGACCATCACCCCAAATGCAGCTGTGAGCACGCACCAGTTGCCTGCAGAAGGTGAAGCCAGGCAACGGCAGATAGAAAGCAACAGATTCCCCCAGACATCACACCAACAGCAACTATTAAAATCTTCCTGGGAAGTTCCCTCCTGAGGAGAAAGTCACGTGCCCTCCCGTGCCCCAGCACCGAGCTGCAAGCGAGAGGTGCCGAGGGCCTGCGAGTTGTTGGTCTTGGGCAGCGGGCAGCTACGGTAACGCAAACAATCTCAATTTCTTCCCTTTCATCGTTCCCTCTCTTTCATCTTACTGACGGTCCGAGTCAACCTTCCATGTTTGTGAGGTTAAAGATTCTTGCTCTCTCCCACTTGGGGCTACAGGGCCAGCACAGGCCAGGGACTACGGCACCACAGAGTGATGCTGGCAGATGGTGCTGCCTCTTCCATCTTTTGTGGGCCGAATGCCCTTTGCCACCCCTCCACAAGGGCCACAACCTTGGGGGTCACCTCAATCCTCCAGAATTTTTGTTTTCATTCCATTTCCAGGTTGGTTTTACCTCTGCAAGTCCCTAGGGATGCATGGCAATGGGATGCATCCATCCCCACACAGAGATCCCCACAGGGATGGTACAAAGGGACCTCACTGTGACTGCTGTGTGCACAGGGCTGGCACCCTCTGATGGTTTGTCACCCTTGGCATGCCAGAAACAGGGGAAATGAAACAACATCCCTTGGGTGCCATCAGGGAGCTGACACCTCGGCTGGGAGAGGACCTGGCAGCCCTGGCAACTGTCCCCAAATCACTCCAGCCTTGGAGATGTGACACCGGGCCAGGAAGCAAGGAGACAGCAGCACCACTGGCATGCACCCACTGCAGTGTGCAGGACGAGCCACTGGACATGGAGTAACTAGCCTGGTGGGGACAAGGACAGGCAGATCCAGCTGTGTTTCTGCCACCACTGCTGCCATGGGGAGGCACAACTCCAGCAGCAACACCGTGTCCCCACATGCCCCCTCAGTTCTCTTGCAAGCAAACATGCCACAACCCAGCTTCAGCATCTCCTTCCCACCCCACCCACGCCAGCAGCCGTGCGTTCCCTGTGCCACTGTGGGCTCCTGGTGCCACTGGCAGTGCCGTGTGAGCACTGCCCAGCCGGCTATTACCACAGGAAAAGCTGTAACACTACAGCAAACCTCCCTGCTCAGCCCTGCTACAAATCAGGGTCAGGCGGCAGTGCTGTTAGACAGAGCCTGCCGGTACGTGCTCCTGCTCCTAATGTCCTCCTGCCACACACTTAATGGGGACACACAGGAGAGTGACGCGGCGAGGCAGAGGCTCAGCCCCGCTGCCCATCCAGGGGCTCCTGCCCTCAGAGCCTGCTCCCCACCACTGGCAGAGCTGAGGGTTAGCACCAGGGAGGCACGGCCAGGGATGTTTTCTTCCCTGGGGCTGCTCTGGCTTTACCTTTAACATCTGCAAATGTGGTTAAAAGTTTGCCAAGCCTATTTTTAGAGCCTCTTACCACATGCGATTTCTCCATCGTGAGACAGGAAACGCTGATGAGGTTGTTCGCCACGGAGCTGCTTTCTCCTCCCTGGATGGCCTCTGAGCTCCTCTGGCCTGTGCAGCACTGCCACAGCCACTGGTGGCCCTGGTCCCCACCTCCCAGGGTGTCCCGCAGTGGCAGCTATGACAAACCCAAGAGCTGAAGGTGACCAGCTGCTGGAGGGTGCTGGCCCTGTACCCGCCACTACAGTGGTCACACCAAGGTCCCCATCCATTGTCCCTAGACAGTGGGGGGACAAATGTGTCCCCATATCACTCAGGGACTTGATGGCAAAACTGACTCTGGCAATGGAAATACAAAACCTTGAGAGTGAAACCAGGCCCCAGCATTATGGACCTTGTCCACCATCTTGCCCCGCGCCTCAGTTTCCCCAGAGGAACAGTATTTTGCTTGGCTGCCCAAGCTGGAGCAGCTCTACGGGCCTTGACCAGGGGGATACACCAGCCCTGGACACAGGGACTGCCAGCACACAGACCCTGGCAGGGACGTCCACTACTCTTCCTCACGCCCACTGCCCACAGCATGGTCAGCCCAGCGTGTCCCCACCATCAGGCTGAACACAAAATGCTTTGGAGCCAAGGCTGTCCCGTCGGGCTCTGGCCCTTCCCTGTGCCTGGATCGGTGTCGGGGGCTCGGCAGCACGCAAGCGCGGCTGCGGCCGGGCGGCGCGGGTACCTGCTGTTTGAATGTCAACACCTCATTTATACATCTTGATTGGCTCTCATCAGCCATGCTGCGCTACACCTGATTGCTCCGAGCCGACGCGGGGTGCCAGGCTGCAGCGCCTAATTCCAGTTAATTGGCCCTTCATCCGAAGCAAAACAGAAATACAGGAATAAAGAAACNGAGAACCAATTCATTTTTTCTCTGCAAGGTAATGATTACAAAAAAAAAAAAAAAAAAAAAAAAAAAAAAAATTAAAATCTTGGCGTTCTGCAGTTTGGTTTTATTTCATAACTGTGAGCTGGCCATGCTGTGGGCTATGGGAATTCCTTCCTTGGAGTGCTGGACTCTGTGTGAGCTGGGAGATGCTTTGCCACCCTACAGGCTCAGCTCACTCGTGCTCCCCCTCATCCCACAACGAGCCCCGCGTTCGTGTCACGCTCGCCTGTGCTCCTGCTCCCACCCGCTCTTGCGAACCACTGAGGCTGAAATTTCAATTAAGAACGAGAAATAATTACCCACAGCTCCACATTTCCTCTAAAATGGTAGCCAATGCCGGCAAGCCGAGTCACCGCCTCCTGCCATGTCCTGGCGCTCACCGGCGGGCTGGCATTCGGATGACATTTCCAGGATAATGCCGGCCCAGCTGCCACACGCTGGTGGCTGCTCCCACAGCCATGCCGGGAGATGCTTGGAAGAGATGCTCTCTTCCTCAGTGGGAGTGGGGCTGCTGTGAGCCCAGGCCACCCTGGCTCAGCCTTTGAACCTTCTGCCCGCTCCCAACTGTGCCCCTGGGCAGGGATGCTGGTCCCCTGCTCTCCACCTGGCAGAAGTGATCTGTGATAATGACTTGGCTCTTCTCCTTCCAAGCCACACGTCACAGGGAAGCACCGTGCTGCTGTCCCCAGTAGCCACTGTGCACAGGGATGGGGCACATGGGGATGTTCCCCTTACTCCAAGGAAGATGCTGAAGTGGTGGAGCATGTCCAGAAAAAGGCAATGGAGTTGGGGAAGGATTTGGAGCACAAGGAGCAGCTGTGGGAGCTGGGGGGCTTCAGTCTGGAGAAAAGGAGGCTCAGGGGAAAACTTCTCACTCTCCGCAACTCCCTGACAGAAAGGTGCAGCCAGGTTGGGGTCAGGCTCTGCTCCAGGTAACAAGAGAGGACAAGGCTCAAGCTGAGCCAGGGGCAGTTAAGTTGGGCATTAGGAAAAATGTCTTCAGCAAAATAATGGTCAGGCATCAGAACGGGCTGCCCAGGGTACTGGTGAAGTGTTCATCCATCCTGGAAGTGTTCAAAAAATGTGTGCATGTGGCACTTGGGTACATGGTTTAGTGGTGGGCTTGGCAGTGTTGGGTTAATGGTTGGACTTGATGGTCTTAGAGGAGTTTCCCAACCTTAATGGTTCTGTGATTTAGTGATTCTGTGCAGGAGGGCAGGAACAAGACGATAGGCAGCAGCCTTGGCTGCACTTCTGGCATGTGGAACAGCATTGGGAAAGGGCAGATGGACCCAGTTTCAGGACATATCCCTGGCCTGGGAATACCAGCAGGGTGGCTGTGTCAGCCTCCCCAGTGGCACTTCTCCAGGCAGATGCCCCAGCCCAGCGCTCACCGTGGCACCTCAGACCTGCCCACAGCTCCAGAAATCACACTCCTTGCACTGTTTTATTTTAGCACAGCCGGAAATAAGAGGAATAAGCTCCACTGGGGTGGGAAAGGGCGCAAAATCCCAATCAGAGGATGATCTGGAACCCCACAAGTGCTCCTGCAGCTTTCCCTGTTGAGACTGCCTGTCCTGGCTCCAGCTCATGCCCTGTTGGGGCGACACAACGCCACTGCAGATCCCCACAGTCCTGCCCCAGAGAGCTGTGGGAGTTGCAAACCCTGGGAGAAGGTAGAGATGGGCCACTGACCTAGGCACAAAAGGCTCCTCCATCCTGAGGATGGATCAGAGTGACAGAAGAATGAATAAGGATCCACAATGCAGCAGAACAAGCTGGTGTGGAGTATGTGCCATGTCCCCAAAACCAGACCCTCTGACATCAATGTGGATGGTGTATTATTTTCCCTGGATGTTTTCCCATTCTTCTTCCCATAATCCAGAGCTGGGGGGCCACTGCATAGCCTGCAAGTCCCATGACTCCAGTGGCAGGAGATGCAGGAGCCCTGGGCAGCGATCACAAGAACAGGGAAAGCAGCAACCTCAGGTTGCAGATTAGCTTCGTTTTACAGCCAGGGAGGCAGAAACCTCCTGTGGTTCAACATCTTGCAGGAGACCACACAGGGAGCCTGGGGAAAGCCAGGGAGAGGTCGCAGGTCTCTGTGGGGTAAAAGCATCCTCTCTCTGGGGAGGGAGGGAGCTCAGAGCCTGCGGGACCCCACAGCGGCCCCAACCCATCACCGTGCCCCAAACCTCACCCGGGGCCACACGCTGCACCCCTTCCCCCTCTGACCCCAATCGGTGGGGGCTGCAGAAACCAGTTTGGCAAAGAGAGAAAGGCTCTTTACCCAAGTTTAAATGCACTTCCCTTGACTCAGTTCCCAGTTCAGCGTAGAGGAGACCCAGCTTGGCCGGCAGCCACGGCGCTCAGCTCTGCACGTCCCCGCCGAGAGACACATTCCTCAGCACTGCAGCTAAGTGCAGCACAGCCTTTGAGGCCTTCACCCCTCCTTCAATGATAATTTATGCCCTCTGACCCAACTCCCCCTTTTAAATCAGGCTGATCAATAGAGAAATCAGACAATCCTTTTAAGAAACTATCTCATCTGATCCTGCCAGCTAATGATCTCTGCTCTCCTTACAGCTGTTTGCAGATCTGTAGCCTAGGCTGCTGGGGGAAGCAGGAGGGAAAAAAAGCCACTGGGCCAAATTCCTCCTTCCTCAGTCCAAGCAGAAGCAACAACAACGCTGACAAATTGTGTGGAAGCAAAACAGGAGATGCCAAATCCCGGATTTTGGAAAACAAGCCAAGCATCATGCTGCAGGGAAGCAGTAGCTCCCAAAATTTGCTGCCTCGTCCATCTCACCACCAAACATGCTCTGCTGCCATGCTGGGTGCCCTGACAATACAATCCTCTCTCTTCTTACAGGCTCCAGCTTCCAGGCTTTCCAATGCCAAAGAAAACCCAGCAACACAAAGCAACAACCCCCAGTCTGGTTCCTGGTTGAGCCATGGTAACCCACACCTTGTTCCATGCACAGCATGGCTCCAAGAGGATGCTGTGAGCACTGGGATCTCCATCACTCGGCTGGAAAACCCTCACCCCTCACAGGGATCCTCACTTTACCAGGACAGGAAAAGCTCAGGGCTGCAGCTGCCTCCTGCCCATGGAGGAGCTAAACCAGATCAATGGAAGAGGGAACAGTGTCCAGCACAGCACTGGGAGCGGTGTGGGAATGTCCATGGAACAGCCTCCAGAAGGGCTTTTATTGACGGCAACTGCATTTCTATTTAACTGGCAAAGGAACAGGGTTAACCAGTGAAGAGGGAAGCATCAGAGAACCCTTTAAGTCTTCAAAGTAAATCAGCTCCTGCAACAAACGCGCTCAGTAGCCAAATGTCCCCTTCTCCTTTGTGTGCGCAGAGATATTGACATTTATTATGATGCCCAAACCACCCAGAGGAAGGATGCTTTCCTTGCATCCAAGGGCCATTTCTCACCCTGGCACACTCATAGGAATCTCTCCCCTGCCAAGGCAGAGCTTGGCCCCCAACACTCCCTCCTTTAAACCATTCAGGAGGCAGGATGGGACCATGTCCCAGGCATCCTCAGCACCTCCCCACGCCCACTGGGAGCCAGGGACCAGGCTCCAAGCCCGTGACACCTCCAAGGTCCCCCCACCATATGTCCCCTCCCACCCAGCCCTTGCTCTGAAGCCCAAGGGCAGATGCAAAAGCCAAGGGGTCTGAAGGGCTGCGGCAGCACAGCACGGTGCAGGTCCTGCCACAGCAGTCACAGTGAATTACAAGGTATTAGAGCCCCGTGCTGCCGTGTCTCTGTGCAGCAGCAGTCACGGTGAAGGACATGCTATGATAGGACTAGAGTCTCCTCTGGAGAATCCAGTCACCAGCCTGGTGGAAGGCAGTGGTATGAGAGGCCAGCCCTGTTCTATAGATCATGCAGCGCCAGGCATGTGAAGGACACGCTATTACAGGGCGAGGTGGGCTGAGAGCCGTGGGGTTTGGGGAGGGGGGGACGGCTGTGCCTCGCTGGATCACTGAGTGCCCACGCTTTGAGAGCCAGCAGCCGTGAACGTTTTTAATTATGCTTTCCTACTTTATCGAGCATCTCATTTTCATTTACACGCCAGCCATCTCCACCTGAGAACGTGGCCACTGCTGCTCCTTTCCAGCACTGCTCCCATATTCCCTCACGCATCAGCTGGAGGGATCTAGCGGAGCTGGAGGTCCATCCCCAGCACAGGGGACCCATTTGGTGACTGACCAGTCCTGCAGCTCCCCTACAATCCCCACACGATGCCAAGGACCATAAGGGAGCTGGGCAGAGCCTCCTTGATGCTCAGCGTCCCTCCCTGCCGGAGCAGCCAATTTTAGTGGCTGCCATAAATGCAGCAGGAGCAGTGTCCTCTGGTGAGGCATCGAGCGGTGACTAAGAGCGGAGATGACAATAAAGCAGAGGAAGCAAGGTCTGACTGCAAAGCAGCAAACCACCCCTCCCGAATCCTGCTTGGAGGCACTGACTGATGACGCCCCCCACAAACCAGAGCCTGAGCCCAGTGAAGGAGGGCTGGGCTCTCTGGGGCTCAGGCTGAGCCACAGCTCAGGCTGTGTCAGGGTGGAAATCCCATAAACAGGAGAGGAGAAAGGCTTCCCCCATCAGGACAGCAGGATGGAGTTCAAGCCTCTTAGCAAAGCACACAGGGAGACTTGTTTGCAGCCCCTGCAGATACATCTACCCCCTTAAAGCGTTCTCGGTGGTAAATGCAGTAGAGACTGTGCAGGACTTGACAGCTCGAGGTGTATTTATGGTGCTTTGGCACCGGGGATACAACAACCAGTTGGGATTTTTGCTCGGCTCTACCACTTGGGCATAGCACAGCCACAACAAACCCATTTGAATACCTCTTGTTTCAACCAAGGCAGAGATCCAGCCTATTCCCTGCGGAGCAAGCACCAGACCTGGGGCCAAATTAATCTCCGATGGATCTCCATCAACTTCACGGAGTTACAACTACAATTTGGCCCATGCCTGACACGTAAATCTGCTCATTTTTCTTCCAAATCGTCCAAATACCGCAGCATTTGTTAGTGCAGGAGAGGGGATGCATCCTCCGGGAGAGATCTCTTTGGATACCGCGCCAGCCCTTTCTTTTTTTTTATTTCCTTTGCTGCCTGGGATAAAAGGCAAGCGAGACAGACCGTGGTACGTGTCTGAGCTGTTTGGGAAAGAAATAGGAATTTCCTCCTGCCATTCCCAGTCTTTTGATAGGCAGGTGGGATGCGAGCAGGAATAACTCAATCAAGACAGAGCAATTTTTAATTAATTTGTGGATCCCTTCACCGGCTGATTGCCTTGGAGACAAAAGGGAAGCCTCTCCTTTAACACTTGTGTGTGCCTGGTACTCTGAGCCTCCCCTTTTCACTGGCACATCTTTGGTCTTGAAAGCTGCACAAAAGGAAGAATTCCTTGATCTTTTGCCTCGGCTTTTGCTAAGACAGAGACACACATGAGGGGGAGCTGGGCTGGAGGGTTTTTTGGGTTTCTTTTATATTTTGGGGGGATTATTAAAGCTCCAAATGCACATAGAGAGAGGTGGGGAAGGAAAAAAAAAAAAAGGAAGACGGAAAGGCCAATAAAAACCCTCAAAGCTAAGAAAGGAGAGCGTTTTCCGTCAACACCTTCTGCCCAGCCCGCTCCATCCCCAAGGGGAGGGAGTTGAAAGGTTCAAGCTACATCAAGTGGTGAGTAATGCAGCGGGAGGCTCCTGCTCAGGGCCAGGCTCTCGCCCTCTGCCATCCTCCCTGCCCCGTGCCAGGTGCTGGCAGGGCAGAGCCCAGCTCTCACCCTCCCATTCTCCCCCCACCAGCGACCGTGGGGATGTGGGAACTTCCAAGGCAGTGAGTGACACCACAATTATCGATTGCCGGCTGCAAAGGCTTGCTCTCGCCTCCCCCCCTCTTCTCACTTGTTTTCTTCTGTGCAGCAGTGCCAGCCTTCAGAGACTGCTGCTGTAAAAGGCTCAGATTGACGGGGTGTCAAGATAGCCGCTGCCCCTGGCTTTTAACGTTCCCTTGCAGGGGGGAGCGAGAAGAGCCCCTGCACCGGTGAGGGGAGCTTGGATAGCTCCAAAAGAAAGGGAGGAATGAAAAGCCTCCCTCTCTCCTCCATCGAGGAGATGCACTTCAACCACAAGCAGCTTTTTCAGCCTCAGCTTGGCTGCGTGTGTCTTGGAAATCTCAAGATGCTGGGAAGGACGAGAGGCGATGTGTCAGCCGGCCCCCGCCAGTGCCGGTGTCCTGCCCAAAATCAAGGCACCCAAGAAACCCACCACGCTCCCCAGCAGGTCTCTGTGGGGTGACACACACACCTGACCACCCAGCAGGTTTGGCAGTGGCCATTTCAGAGGTGGGGAAAACAAGACACCTCCAGGCCAGATGAGGCTGCCCAGAAGAGGCTGCAAAAAGACTGGGACACCCCTGCTCAGGCAAATCCTCTGCTGTTCAACACTGATGGCACAAGGGGTGCCAGATCAGAGGGTTTTCCTAGCAAAGATTGGCAAAGCAGAAACTCCAGGTGATCCCTGGATCCCCCACCAAAGGCTGTGATGTCACCCTGCTCAATGGCCCTGGGGTAGCCCCCTGCCAGCCCTGTCTCCAGCTCAACTGACCACCCACAGCAAGGGCCATGCCTGCCACAAAATGGGGACGGTCACCTGCCTGTGAAGGAGTTTGTTTGCAAAGCCTGGTGGCACCTTGGGACCATGGCTAAGTGTTACGTGCTGGAGCCAGAGGCCTGAAATTAAAGCTGGCTCCACGACTGTCGGTGTCGACACCTGGTGATGGGAGGAGGGGGATCGATGATGGAGAGTCTGTCGCTCCTGATGCATCGCTGTCAGGATCAATACACAATTCCCGGGGAGATCAGATGTCCAGGTTAACTGCTTTGCCTCTCTGCTAAGCCGATGGGCTGGCAGAGCCCCATCCTGCTCACACATCCTCTTCCCCAGTCACACTCACCCCCACAGCCACCAAATGCCACTGACAGCAGCCTTGGGGCTTGTGGCTCTTGTTTTCATCCGTGCAGAGCTCAAGTGTAGTTCAAATGGGTGCCCAAGGCTAGGAAAGGGACACAGGGACAACAAGGACCTGCCCCCCAGGAGCTTTTGGCTGCATCAAACCAGCCCACTGCCATGGGCAGCATCACCATGGGACCTCGTGGGGACACAGGGCTTGGGGACAGCCACCACCTCCTCTGGCCACCCAAAGGGGCTGGGAGGGGAAGTGGGGATGATGAGACTTCTGCAGGGGGGAGCCCCATCTGCCA
The DNA here is from genome assembly GCA_013399455.1 of Anthoscopus minutus. Classification (NCBI taxonomy): domain Eukaryota; kingdom Metazoa; phylum Chordata; class Aves; order Passeriformes; family Paridae; genus Anthoscopus; species Anthoscopus minutus. Next base: position 300,190 of record VWYI01046894.1, on the reverse strand, counting down.
GTCTCCTTGTGCACCACTGAATTCCTCAGCAACAGAAAAAGCAGGAAAGTAGGGAAACTCGCCCAGCACAGGTCCTGCAGGCTCAGTGGCTGTCTCCTGCTCCTCACCCTGGGTGGGCAGAGCATCCACGTGGCTTTGGCACAACACCTGTCCCCTCCAGGCAGCACCGCAGACCCCCGTGGGACAGGAGAGCCGTGACAGCAGGGCTGCACTGTGCCCTCTGCACCAAGCAGGCTTGTGGCACCCCACAGTATCCCAAAATCATTGCAGTGAGCACAGACAGGAGGCAGAAGCCCTGCTCTGCTCCCATCCCCATGTGCCACATCCATCCCAGGGGACCCTGTGAGGACGAGAGGCACCCGCAGCCAGGCTGCAGCATCTCACCCCGACAGCTCCCAGGGGCTTCCAGCTGCTCATCTCCTCCTCCAGCACAGCACAACCCACTCGGGGGAGCCCGGTGGGACCCCCTGAAGAGGGGACCAAGGAGTTCTACCTGCCATCAGCCCACAGAGCCAGCCTAGGGGGGGGACACAGCATCACACCCGGCGCAGCCAGACTTGCACCAGCCTCCCCCCAAAAAATCCCAAGAAAACAGAGCGCGGCATGAATAACAAAAGCAGCGATCAGTAAAGACTCTCCCAAGAGGCTGCAAGTTCTTCAATTAGAGCTCGCATTATAGGAATGAGAAACTCCACGCCGTCTTCCGTACGGATAACACTTTTTTCCCCCTCTCTTTTAAAGAATAAAGGGAGGGAGGGAGGGAGGGAAAGGAAGGGCTGCATCTCTAATGCAACAGACAGGTCTGCTGAGATTCACTTTGGCTCTTATTTTGACTTTCATCTAAAAGAGCTGCCCTGGGAATCCATTAAGTCCAATTTAAATCGGCTCTCCGCCCTCACGGCTTCTCCCCGCCTTCGCGGGCCCCCCCAGCTCCCTTTCCCCCCTCCTCGGAAGCAAACAAACACAAAAGCAAGGCCAGGCAGGGCAGGCAGCGAAGGGCAGGCAGCGAAGGGCAGCACCGGCGCGGTTTCGGAGCCGTTCCCTGGGGGATTACAGCCTTCCCCAGGGCAGTTGCTCCATCTTTATTTCCGCCCAGATAAACACAATCCGGCCACGTTTGGATACCGCCTCGGTATCCCCCACCCCGGCGGCGCTTTTGGGGTTTCGGGACCTGCTGCTGCTCCCCGCGCATCTCCCCCCTCCACACACAGGCGTGTTTTCCCCTGGTTTTATTATTTTTGAGCACAATTAGCTCCATTAACGCCGCAACCGGTAAAGTTGGACGGGATATAATCACATACTTCAGGTTTGATTTTTTTTTTCGTTTTTCTTTTTTTTTTTTTCTTTTTGTTTTTTTGTTTTGTTTTTTTTTTTCCCAAGTGAGCTTCCCCACCCCGAGATCATTCCTCTGCCTTTGGGAATCACTCCCCCCTCGCAGCCCTGCAGCCGGGCGAGGGACGGACCCCTCGCCTTTCATCTCACCACACTCATTCAAGCTCTGCTTCTGTCGTATAAGCAGTTTTCCAGCTCTTCCCCCCCGCCCCGTAACACACCCGCTCTGCATTGCATCCTATTCATATGTTTTCAATCATCGCCGTTTCGTTATTTAAAACAAAAGCACACGGTTCCCCACCCCCGGGCAGCACTCCGAGCCCCCTCACCGGGCTCCACGGCTATTCCCTGGTTTGTTTGTTTATTAATGTCAACGGAGGATTTGGAGGCAAAATCTGCCGTGGGAGAAAAGGGAGCGGGAGGTGAAAGTCCCACCGAGGGGCTTTCCAAAGGCGCAGCCAGATGTGCAAACCCCACGATTCCTTGGGTTATCTGCTAGATCCATTTTTTCCTGCCCCGCCAGCCACCGAATAAAAGAAAGAAAATCCATCAAGTCAGCGTTCTCACGTGCAGACAACGGCAAGGAGAGCCAGGCGCCCGCCCGCGGCACCGCCGCAACTTTTGGAAGTATAAAACCATGCACATCCATAACTCCTCAATTAAATAAGCCTCCCCGGGAAGACTTCCCTCTGCAGAGGCTTTCGCAGCCCCGTGCCCATTATTATTTTAACTTTTGCAAAAGTAGGGAGTCAGGACAAGCAAAACGAAATCCACCCCCTTCCACACATAAACATTTCCAAGTCTCAGCTGTATCTTTGTTCAGACACCCATCAATCGGCAAGTCAGGAGGGGTTTTGGACCGGTTGCAAATTTCTTTATTACTTCCAGAAAAGCAAAACAACCCCCCCACACACGCCCCCCGGCTCCTCCGTTGCTGCTGCAAATAGGACACACACACACACACACGTATAATCCCCCCTCCCTCCCCAAACTCCGCGATGCCGGCGCCGTGCATCCATTCAATCGCAGCAGCACACGAGTTGCACAAGAGAAAAAT
>VWYI01046894.1:262025-289885 GCA_013399455.1 Anthoscopus minutus | reverse complement strand
TCCTCTCCTCTCCTCCTCTCCTCTCCTCTCCTCTCCTCTCCTCTCTCCTCTCCTGCCAGCGCAGTGCAGCTGGTGCAGCAGCAGGGCTGAAATCCGAGACAGCAAAAGGATGGTTTCTTGGAGCAGGCTGTAGGAATGGTGTCCCTAACAGCCCAGGGCAGGCAAATGGCTGCAAAAGCACGGGATGGCTGTCCAAGCATTTATCTTCTCCAAGTCCAGGGCCCTTCCCTCTGGGACAACCACAACATACTGTAGGAGAGTTCAGGTGAATAGATCCATCCTGTTTTACTCCATCTTGCATTCTGTGACCCCATTCACTTCTCCTGCCCGAGGCTGCTTCATCCCAAAGTCACCTGTGGTGCCACAATGGATGCAAACACGTGGAGACTCCGTGCATTCAACAGCTGGATGTGACATAGACTTTCCTGTCACCCTCACACTCCTCCTTGTGCCATGTCCCTCTGGACCAGCTCAGCAGGGCTCGGATCAGGTGGGATCCATCCCAGATCAGGGCATGCAGAAGATAAACCCATTAAGCCAGGCAGGGAAGTCAAAATTGAATTCAGCTCTGCAAGCCCATGGGAACACTCTGGATGTGTCTGGGGACACCAGGGCATCAGGACACCCCCTGTAACCACTGCCACCACCACGCTGCTGCATCTGCAGCCGTGAGGCCCAAAGACCAAATTCACCTTTTACTTTAATCCTAATGTTTTTTCGCAATCGTGTATCAAAGCCATGCCTGGTCCACTCTGCATGGGCAACCGCCTGCCCACAGCCAGTGGCCAAGCTGGGCTGCTCACCTGGCTCTCAGAAAAGCCATGGTGCATTTGAACATAATTCCACCATGCAACTTTAAAGGCCCCAGCGGGTTTGAATAGGAGCCCCTTGAGGTATTATCTCAGCAGCGCCTCGAGGCAACCACTTGAATTCTTCCATGACTGCTGCACAAACCTGGAATGTCTCCAGCAGCTGGGGATTATGGACAGACCTTGCAGAGGAACCCCCCAGACCACCACCACAGCACAACCAGCACCATCAGCTCTCAGATGCTCTCACGTGCGGCCAATCCTCAAAAAACGAGGCACGGTGATGCTAAGAAGACCAAAGCCCAGATGCCAAGGCAGGAAACCGAGCTAAAGTTTTCACATTAATCATATCGAGCCCTATTCTTTTTCATCTATTTCAAGGCAAGTCAAAAAGAGGTTCACACTCTCCCCTGGCAAACCACAGAGGATGACGTGAGCCTGTCTCTTGCATTGCAAGTAGAGTGTGTCAAGCAATTAGCAAGTCATCAGGAATTCAGATAGGGTGGGCAGGATACGATCCCTCAAAGCTCTGGCAGGAGCCATACCCACCCTGGAGTTTCCCATCAGGCATGGAAGGCTGATGGAAGGGAGCGGAGGGAGCAGGGGCTGTTGGTGTGCTCTCAGGAGCAGAGCAGACACCATGTGCCAGCAGAGCTTGATGCCATAAACCATCTCACTGTGCTGAAGCTCAAAGGCCCTCGGCATTCAAGGTTTTTCCTTGCTCATTCCTCAGCAAGGTGGCCAGGGCAATTCCAAGAACCCTCAGGCATCCTGCAGGCCTGCTGGGTCAACCTGAGCACCCCACACAAGACCCATCCCTGGGCATTTTGGCATTGCACCAACTCTTGCTGCTCCCACCAGTTTCACTCCTTGCAACTGTGACCACACTGGCTTCCACTCAGCATCCTTCCAGCAGCCCTGCTCTCCTGGAAGTTAGTGGCAAAACCCATGCAAGAGCAGGAGCAAGCCTTCCACACTCTCACTGGGATGACATTTGCACTTTGGCCCCGCAGTGCAGCTAAACCCACACCACACCAAGGCCTGGCACAGCACACGAGTGGAGTGGGACCATCTCACCAAGAGCACCTTGAAGATGAACTTGGTGGTTTGCAGCCTCCCCAAACATCTGGCTGGTCCCCATGAACACCCCTAAAAGAAAAGAGGGAGGATTACCCCGAGGTGTGAGCAGACAACCTGGGCGCACACCTCCCTGTGCAGGAGGATTGGGCGTGCTGGGCGGGTGGCACAGGGGACGCCTCGTCTGCCACCCGCCCTTTCTGCTCTCCATTGCCAAGGTAGCAGCAGACAATGCTATCTGCTGGGCTGTCAGCCGGCCCTCCTCCCGCCGTCTCTTTAGCCAGAAAACTCTCCATCTGTCTCCAGATGGGGTGTTTCTACCACTCCAGTCAAACCGATTCAGAGTGGAACAATGATGCTTTGTTAACAAAACAATTTTTGTATGTCAAGCCCTCCTTCTTGCGGGTTTTTCTCTTCCCCCCCCAGTCCCCAGTGGGTCAGCTTTGTGTGGCGTCCTACATTTTGTTGTTTCTTTCACATTTTAAAGGCTCCGTATTTTAGTACAAAAGGTGCCTGCAGAGCAGCTTTTATCTGCGAGGCAAGATTTGACACATACGCAGATCACAATTGCGACAGGAGGTTCGTGATGTGGTGGTTAAGGGTGGTGTCAAGACCTTCAGAGCAATGAAGCATTATTTCCAGTGATTTTTGCCTCCAGGATAAAAATTAGAGCTGGTCCGACGCTGCATGTACGGCTTCTGTGAGCTGGAATCCCCCAAGGGCTCGTGGAGGGAGCAGAGAGAGAAAGTTTGAGCTTGCTTTGGAAGAGAGCTGGCATCACCTGTGTCCATCCGTCCTTCTTGTGCCCACCTGTGCTGGACAAGCCACCTCTGTCACTTGTGAGCGGAAGGGATGGGTACATGGAGCACATCTATGTGCCTGTGAGTAAACTACAACCCTCTCCCCAGCACAGTCCCTGTGGTGGCCAGGAAGATCAAACCTCAGCTCCCCTGTGGCCAGAGTCTCTGCACGAAGATCCTGGAGAGTGTTTGACTTCTCCCCAGCTACCCAGGGTTGGGTCATCCTGCTTGACCCCTCACCCAGCAGCAGGAAGGAGAGGTCTCTTTCCTCTTCCAAATACATTTCCACCACACAGGCCTCCAAGCAAACCAGCTCTTCCTTTATTTTTCTCTCTCTTTTTTTTTGCCCTGAAGCAACAAGCACACAAACCACCTTCTGCTCTGCACAAAACCAGCAATTCCCAGCAAACAATCAACCCACTGGCTCCTGAGCAAACAGCTCTGTGTTCCTAAGCAGGCTGGAAATTTCTACACAAGGGGGACTTTTTCTTCCAGCTCCCTCCACATTTGTAGGGAAGGTCCCTCCTCCTTCCTGTCCTCAGGTAACAGCATCTTCATGGAAACACCAATATTTTTATGAGTCATCCTCCTTCTTCCCCTCTCCTGCTCTGTGGCCAACACCCTTCTGCTTTCAAGATCAAAGCCGAAGGGGACCAGCTGTGTCGAGTCCTTTCCTTTCCAGCCCTTTCCATCTCCATTTGCAGCCGTCGCCAGCGCGAGTCCCTGCTGTTCTGACAGCGCTTTGTGCTGCCCATCCAGCTCCATGCCCGCTGTCTGCTCCCCCTCCATCCCTCTCCTGCCATCCCATCTCCTGCTCCAGCCACACTGGGAGCACAGGGAACCCTCCCTGGCGCTGGGCTCAGTCCCCTCTGCCATGTATGGGAGCTGCCCCGCTGGCTGCCCCGGCTGCCCTGCCTGTCATGTGCTGATTCAGAGGCAGAAATGTGCTCAGAGAGAAACAGGATAATCTGCTTCCACTGAAATCCCATCCTAATTCCCTGTGTTTGGTAACTCCTCCGCAGAACAGAGAATGAGACTGCATCTCCCATCCAAACAAGCAATTCCATGGGGACCTTCACTCCAGGCTCCTTTCAGCAGGGGTACAACCTTGGCTGGGAAGTCCAGCTCCTGCTGTGAGAATGGCTGAGGGAACAGGAATCTTCCTCCCTATCCAAAAGGCTGAAAATCTCACACAGCCCCTGGTGCTGCAGCAGGGATTTGCAATGTGATGGGATAATTAAGAGTCAGGGATGTGCTTCTTGTGCTTCTTAACTGCCAGAGGGCAGGGTTAGATTAGATATTAGGAAGAAATTCTTCCCTGGGAGGGTGGTGAGGCCCTGGCACAGGTTACCCAGAGCAGCTGAGGCTCGCTAAGCCCCTAGATCCCTGGAAGTGTCCAAGACCAGGTTGGACAGGGTTAGGAGCAACCTGGAATGGTGGAATGTGTCCCTGCCCATGGCAGAGAGGGTGGAATGAGATGATCTTTAAAGCCCCTTCCAACCCCAACCATTCTATGATTCTAGGATCCTTGATACACCCAGGAAAATCCATCCATTTTTGGTCTCTCAGTGAGAGACATTTGTGCACATTTGATGGAAGCTGCTTCCATGTGCAGCGACTCACAGGTCTGACAGGTCCCTCTCAGGGTCATACACTCCATCCTTCATGAGATCTCATCTTGCACCATGTGCACCTCCTGGGTGCTGCCATCCCACATCGTGCACTGATACAATCCCTGCTTCTCAACACCTCGCTATAACTCAGCCCAAATCCAGCTTGGAGCTGTCTTTCCTACAAAGACTTTGAAGAAAGCATTGCACAGAATTAAGTTTCGGTGCTTTTTATATGTAAAACACTGAATTTAGCTGCTAATGGCAATTCCCAGCAGAAGAGGATGGTTAGTAGTGGTGGGTATATTTACGAATTCTTTCTAAGCAAATGCCGCGAGGCGGGAAATCTATCAGTCCTCATGGAAAGCTGCCCGGGTTCCTGCTGCAGGCATCTAAATGCAAAGTTTCACCATGGCTTTTTGAGTTTTGTGCTCTGCTAGACATAACCCTCTCAAATCTCTTCTCTCAGGAATGCTTTCCCAGCCTCTTTCCTGTGGTCATGCGTGTGTCACCGTGACCTGCCCATCTCGGCGAGGGCGGCAGTATCGCTGTCCTTCTCCAGCCACTCCACTGATTTGCCAGTAAATAAAAGTCAGGGGAGCTACTTGACTGGTCTCCTTAGCTGCTCTCTCCAAAAAATACCCACGTCCTGGATTTCTGGGAGGTTTTCACTGAGAGCACATTGTTTTTCCCCAGCAAAGCCAGAAAAGAATTCACAGTCGGTCCACACAGCGAGACTGCTCTGCTTTCTCTTTCCTGGGACAGGAACCCACTTTGAAACAGATTGCTAGCAGCTAAATGCAAGTTCCTTAGCAGCTTCCACAGTGAAAATATTCCCTCTCCAGATCTCCTTTTATGTCCACAACACATTATTCCGGTGGAGGGCTCTCTTGCTAAGAAAAGCTCTGGTAACTCCCAGCCTCGTCTCCAAAGTGGTTCAGGTGTGGGAGCCAGCTCCCCTGCAAGCATCCCTTGGTCCTGCTGCCCAGCTGAGATGTCCTTAATTCCTCCATCTGTCCCCTCCAGGCTCTGGCTGGCTCGGCTCTCAGACAGTGAATACATACAGCAGGCTGCAAGGCTGCTTGTCCTAAATATACACTTTTCCCACAGCTTCAGGAGAAATGATGTCTTCTAAGTCCCCCAGCCCACTCCTTGGGGTGCTTCTGGGGCTTTCCATGCTAAGCTGCCTTTGTCCCACACACTGCAGGCAGACAGACAGGAGGTTCACACCAAAACCCACCGCTCCCCTCTGCCTTTAACTGAACCAAAACAAAAAACAGATGGAAAATCAAATGCTGGCAGTGTGAAGCATGTGGGCTGCACTTGCATCAGCCCTCCTGGAGCTGCAGAGTGTATTCCCTCCTGCTCTGGGGTCCCAGGGCAAAGCCAGACCTCCCCAAAAGGGTTATTGGTGGCAGAGATCCTGCTATTCCCCCTTGCCAACCACCAAGCAGCATAGAGGTGGGACACAGGGAAGGAAGAGAAAGACAGAGGCAATAGCAGGCTTAGAATTTTAGGAAGTCCAGGAGGAACAACTTCAACCCCCAAGTAGGATTTGCACAATGCACAGCAAATGAGGCATTGGGGCTGCAGACAGGATACTGGGGGGACAGTCACAAACTGGACACTGAGCTGCTTTTAACCAAGCTCCATCCATCCCACACACTCCCTGAGGCAGAGACACTGCAGAGGAAACACCTTGAGACCAGAGTTAAGGCTGTCCCCTAATGAATGCACGGCGTTCCATGGCCATAAGCTGCTCAGATGTCCTTAATTCCAGGATTTCTTCCATGCTCCGTGCCTGACTTTGTAACCTTAATCATGTATTTTTTCATGTTGCTCTTGTGCACACGTGAGCTTATCTCCTTTTACCGCAGGCTCTTCTTTTCACTCTCTTGTTAAGATAAACAATACCCATGACTCTTCCATATCCCTCCCTGGGAGTGCATCAGTGCCCCTAAACTCCCCTGAACACTCCCCAGTTGTGCAGAATGAGCGGTGGGGCTGTTCAAGCTCAACCCCAGTTCCTGCTGGAGCCTTGGCCACCTTTGGATGCTCAGAGGTCGCTCCCAGGTGTGGATGAGCATCTGGATAAGCCCCATGGCACACTGAGGATCCTGGAATGGCGCAGGAAGAGCAGGAGCAGAGGGAGCCCGTGGTGGGGGCAGGGACCAGCAGCGTATTTGTGGAGTAACGCTCAAATTGCCGTAACGGATTGCCTTGTTTACACTGGGCCCAGGGAAAATCACTCCAGGGATGGAGACACAGAAGCATCCAGAAGCCTCTGAGAGCAGGAGAAGCTCTTCAGAGTCTAGCCTCTTACTTTTGCTTACAAAACCATCCCCCCTGCCTTGCCTGCTGCATCACTGTCAAGGGGCGGAAGCTTTAAAATCACTGTAGTAAGCAGGGGAGGGATGAGGAAAGGAAAGGAAAAGTATGATCTGATGGGAATGTGGCTTTTCCACTCCTCCTTGCCAAGAGGAGCCCTCAGACCCTAGGAAGGACCAAAAAGGGTTGTTGGGCCACAGGGTGCAGCAAGAGCTGCAACAAATTGAAGAGAGAGGGAAAAGAATAAATAGGAGCCACCTTAAGGGAGGGGAGCCACCAGCAGAACAGTTAAAATGACTAAATACTTTCCCAATATCACTCCTCCACGTAAGCATTGCTGTAATTGCCCTTGGGATGTTGCACAACGGCGAAAGGGAGGGGCAGGTGCTGGCAGGGAGGGAGTGAAGGCGTGCAAACCTCCAAATCTGTATCCCAGGCGCTGCTGTCATCGAGGAGAGACACTCACAGACCCACCTCAGGCCCTGCTGCTGGATTTATCCCCCGAGGGGCCATTCCTCACACTAGCTGGAGGACTCCTGTGAGGACTCACTCCTCAGGCCTCTGAGACACAGAGGGCTGCCCCAGGGAGCAAGAGCTGAAGGCGAAGAGGAACAGAGCCCATGCTGCACTGTGTGGCAAAAAAAAAAAAAAAAAAAAAAAAAGAAAAAGANAAAAAAAAAAAAAAAAAGAGAGAAAAAGAGAGAGAGAGATATAAGGGCTTCATTCAAGCGCTCTCACTCTCTGGAAGTCTCACGCAGAGCAGCTGGTCTTTAAGACTGTTGCAAGCACGCCATGCAAGCACAGAGCCCTTCCATTCCTGGGTGCTTTCATTAGTGACACTCAGACAGGGGCAGCCACTCGACCCCCAAGAGAAGGAAAACGGCTGACTCATTCTTCCAGCAATGCTTGAGAGCAGGACACGGTGCTCGAGCTCTGTAGCAGCAGCGTGGGTCCTCTCCTGCTTCCTAAGCCAGATCACCGGATCTGGGCTCGGATGCCACACACACACACACACACACACACACACCAGCTAATCCACAGATGTGCTGGGTCCCTGGATAGAGCATCCGCAGCCTTTGCTTCCAAAATCTGCCTGCTGATGCTCGAGTCAAAAGGGAAACCTCTGATAGATGCAGTCTTGAGGTTTAAAACATCTGTGGGCCATCAGCCATTAAATGGGATGCTATGCTGCTTTGCTGCTCTCGGGTCTCACGCCAGGTTCATTGCTGTGCTGGCTGGGTACCGTCCAGCAATGCATTAAGTGATGTGACTATTTCTGTTCTCATCACATGTTTGCTCTCATCCTCTCCAGGGTGTGTGCAGGGTGAAAAAAAAAACACACATTCATTATGGAATGTCATATTTTGGTAAGGCTTTTCGTTTCTCTGCGTAACACCGGGCTCTTGGCAGAGGAGAAGGGGGATTTTGTTTTCCTAATATCCATGTACTTAGGTATTTCTGTTAGAAGAGGCAAAGTCAAAGAAATGCTAATCAAATATCCAGGAGTGCACAGTGCTGACATCCGCACCTCGCTACTATATGGCCTTTCATTAGCATTACCTAAATGTACGACCGTACAAAGAGCAGATTTCCTTAGCAACAGGGCTGCCTTCATATTTCCTCCCCACTACCCCCTGCCCTTAGAAGAAAAATGACTTCAGCTCTTTCTCTGAGCCCTGCTCTGTGCTGCAGCAGCGCTCTATGCTGCTGCCAGGCTTTGCTATATGCTGCATCTGGGACGCCTGCCTCTCCACGCTGGGATCCACGAGCCATAAAGCAACCTCTTGACTTAGCTCTTCTGTACAGCCACAATAAAACTCCTCTTTTCCTAACAGAGCATATGCAAAACAGCCCTGTAACAGCAGAGGGGGGATCCTCTCCTCCAGATGACTTACAGCTCCCATCGCTGAGGGAGGATGTCCAGCACGCTCTACAGAGCCGGCATTGCTAGCTGGCGACTCCTTTGCTCCCTGCCACCAGGTTGAAGGGTGACAACTGCCCTCGTCCCCAAAAGGCACTGTAAGACACCTCTGCCTTGGGCAGGGAGCTGCCAACCCCTCCTCTCCCCGGATCTGGGCCAGGAAGACGGAACACTTCATCCTCCGCGCTCTCCCCCGGTGCCACAGCCTGGTGCGCTGGGCTATTTTAAGAGCTCGTCTGGGAGACTGGCACACGCACCGCGCTGCCGGGAACTCCCTGCTTCTGTTTCAAAAAAGCTGGAGGCTGGGAGCCTGCTGGGACTCACCCCTGTGATTCCCAAGGTCTGACCCTCCTCTCGCTGGGACTGGCGCAACGCTGCTGAGTCAAACGGAATTAGTCCCAATTAGCACCGGTGAAACTGGAGGAGATTCTTGCTCTCCCCGGCATTTCAACCCCCCCAGCTGGAGGCTGGGACCACTGAGCCTCCCCCTGCAGCCATGCCCCTGCTCTTCATCTCCCTGCTCTCCAACCTGCTCCTTCTGTGTCGCCATTCCCTGCCTTTTCCACATGGATACTCTCTCCCTTTTCCCATTATGATAGGGTCTTTGATTGCACGATCGCGTAACTATAATGAGACAAATATTTATTTTGCAGATATGGGTTAATCAGACCGAAGGTATAGAAATATTTCATGTGCTAATCAGAGTACCTTCAGCAATCAGTATAGTAAATAACTCAGGTAAATTAACATAGGAGAGTTCCCTTATCAGGTTTTAGTCTAAGATATATGTGCATTAAGGACTAATTTGCTCTCCCCCCTCAAATTTGGGCTGGAGCCTAAGATGAGGTTGAGACCAAGGTTCCCTCCCATCAGCTTTCACGGAAGCTGTGCAGGCTTTGCTCCTGGCAGGATCAGACGCCAGGATGAATATTCAGCAGCTTAAATGCCTTTGTTTTCTGTGCTCTGCACCTTTAAATTTCCAAGGGCTCTGCTGTTTTCAGCTCAGACAGCCTTTTTGCATTCAGTTCGCTGCAAGCTGACACAGAAGACACGATGGAGCAGGTTGTGTCTCCTGCTCTGAGCCCTTCACGCCACTCTGGCAGCGTTCAGGGGCCATATTAAGAGCTGCGAGTAATTAGCGAATTCCTCCTGCCCCAGTGCGGCGCAGAGCAGCCGTGCCAGGCACTCCTGGCAGGCTGGCAGTGGCCAGAGGGCATACCTGGTGCCTGGAGCATCGGTGCCTGTGGGGACACTGCTCTCCGTGAGGGTCCAGAGGGGCTGAGAATAGGATGAGGCAAGTGAGAGCCCAAGAAGGGCTCCTGGGTTCAACCAGGTGCTCCCAGGGCATTCACCCAAGCTCCTGCAAATCAGCAGTCCCAGGAGACACCTTATGGAATCATTAAGGTTGGAAAAGGCCATCAAGAGCTGCCCAGACTCCTCAGACTCAGCGTCCCTCATTCCAGTGTCCCCAAACCAGGAGTGGCTGTGCTCCGGCCCCAAAGCAGCTCCTAAAACTGCATTTCCACTGCTTTGCTCTGCAAAACCTCCCGCAGAGGAAACACGGAGGATCTGCCCTTGCCTCTGTCATGTTTTGGGATCCCAGAGAACAAAAAGCACCAGAGGAATGGCAGGCATTATAGTAACGATGGTGACAAATTTAATTAGAGCAGGAAGCTCTGGAGTGGATTTCAAATGGCAACACGGCATTTTGTGTGAAAGCACTGCCTGGCTTCCCCCCCTCCAGCTCCCTCCCCGCCTCCACCACGCGGCTCCATCCAAACCCACCCCACCCTGCGGGATGCATCCCTCCAATTTTCCCACATGTTGTCCCCTTCATCCTTTCCCCCCCTACACTCCTGAACCAACACATTCCCGCGGTCTGGAAAATGCAACCGTAGAGCAATTCAATAATACAGCAGCCAGATGTGCAACAGTATATCCAACATGTCATTCAAAGGAGCCCTTCAGTGGAGCCGAGACATGCTATCCCACAATCTTAACTAATACATCCTGAGGCCCTGGAGGAGTTGATGGATGTATACAATTCCCTTTCCTACAGCTGTGGTCCCTTTTAGAGGGGGCATCCAGACTCAACAATAGCCCTGCTGTTGCTTTCAAGACAGAACCTCTTCAGACAAACCGGGCTTAATCCTGACCCCAGTTATCCCCGTCCGGGCTCTGCTGAGGTTGGTGAGGTTTGGGAGCCAAGGGCTGGGAGCAGGATCCAGCCTCATGGAGACGCTGTCTGCTGTTTCACCTTGTGCTAAAGGCTCTGAGAAACCTTGGTAACTGGTTGGAACATAACCACCTTGGGGAAAAGGCAAGCGGAGAGGAGCAGGTAATAAGATTTCTAACTGGTGCTGGTAGAAAGAAGGAAGTAATATAACAGTTTAATTAATCTATGCCTATTAGCGTTATTAAAGAAAACAGGGAGCTATTGGAGATTTACCTCGGAGAATATCATCAAACGGGGACCTTCTGCGGGGAATTTTATGTCTCTGTGCCCAATTTATAACCAGCATGGAGGTGTGGTGTTAGTGACAGCCAGTGCTGAAATGTCACAGTGCTTAGAAGTCATTAGCTGGGGACACAGGGAGAGAGAAAGAGAGGATGGAGGAGGGGACAAGGGAGAAATGGGGAAGGAAGGAAAAGGAATTAATTTAATTAAAAATATCTTTAGAGCCTGTCTCTTGATTTGTGTGGTTTTGGGGCTTGGCAGAGCTGCTGAGAACGGTGTGGAAGGAAAATCAAGGTTGCTGGGGCTTTTTGAAGCTGATAAAAAAAAATAAGCACACTTTTCATGTTCAGGAAGATAAATCCCCATTTTCTCAGTCTCAAGACAATCCAGTTATTTACTGACAGTTTTACTGTGAAATAAAAAGGGCTTTAAGCTTCTTTCTACTTGATGTCTCCATAGCCTGAATATTATTAGATCCCAGCCTGGTGCAGCTGGAGTTTTGGTTAATAAATTTAACGTCATTAGACAGAAAAGCCTTCGACTGAATGTTGCAATTCTTCCCCCCCCCTTTTTTTTTTTTGCCATTGCAGTCAGACTGTATGTAGGTGGTAAGAATCAAAAGAAAGGAAGTACGCTTGGCAAATAGGGGAGTGCTAAAAAAAGGTTTTGCTCAGGCTGGGGGTTCAGTGCGAGGGTGTTTCGCCCACAGAGGAGGGAAGGCTGAACGCCCTCACAGGGGATGCACCCTGACGTGGCACCGGTTTCACAGCATCTCTCAGGAGAGCAAAACACTCCTGCTTTCACAGTGATGGCATGTCCCAGGGTGCTTGTCTCACTCAGAGGGGTGGCACTGTGGGTGGCCGTGCCACTGCCACCACCACAAGGTCTTGGGTAGTCCCTGGCAGCAGCAAGATGCTCAGGGGCTGCCGTGGTGCCACCACCATGCAGCTGTCCTCAGGCTGGCTTTTCTGAGAAGAAAAGTCTGCTTTTCCACCCAAAATTCACCTTGAGGCCATTGCAAGGCCAAGTGTTGGGGCAGCAAAATGTCTTGGGACAATGGGGTAAGAGCCAGCATGGAGCGGGCAAGGGGAGGGCAGATGGCGGTGGAGCCGCTTGTTCTTCCTGTGGGGAGCTGGGCAGCTGCAGCCCCTCAGAACAGGGTAGCTCACATGGAGGGAGAACTCCCACCAAAATCCAGGCAGGTCCCTGCCCTCCCCCTCAAAGCTGCCTCCATCTCCTGCCACCTCCTCTCGTCAGCTGCTGCCACCGCCATGGCAGAGGCCTTCTGTCACCACGAAATGTGCCCACTGGGAGCAAGACACTGAGGAAGACACCACAGCACCCTAATTCCCCACCACACACCTCACCTGCCTCTTCCCCAGCTCCTTCCCTGCTGCCTTCCCACCACATGCAGGTGGTGGCCATGGCCAGGCCTTCCCTACCTGCTGAGCCTGAGACATGGCGGGCTTGGCGAATGCTTCATTTCGGGGAGATGGTGCTGGCCTGTTGGCTAAAAACACATCCCACACGCTGGGTTTCTAACCCCAAAACCCCACAGGTGTTGTGAACACCAAGAGGAAACTTCTGTGGAAGAAATGGGACACTGAGTGACCACCCACCCGGCAGCTCCACTTCACTCCAGGAGAAACGGCCTCTAAGTCCTTTCACAAAATAAACAGCGGTGGCTGGAAGGAGAGGAGCAGGAGAGAAGTATCGGGGGGATAGTGAGGGGCCGGGGCTGGGCAGGGATGATTGTGGAGCTGGGGTGCCGGGACAGGAAGGAAGTGGTTGTTGTGGGAGTAACGTCAGGAAGAGCTTCGGCTGGGGCCCGGGAGGGCAGGGAGAGGGGAGATCTGAGTTCATGGGATGGCTACGGAGAGGAAGCACCGGAGGGAGAAGAGCCAAGGGAAGAGTCTGGTGTGGGAATGGGGAATGGTCTTGGTGTGGGGATGTGGAATGGTCTTGGTGTGGGGATGGGGAATGGTCTGGTGTGGGGATGGGGATGGAGATGGGGAGGGGCCTGGTGTGGTTGTAAAATAATTGTTAAGCATGTAGTGTTAGTTAAGCATGTAGTTAGTGGTTATTATATTTAAAAGGGGTTAAAAGGGTAGTTATAAGAAATATTGTACTACATGTAAGGAAAGTGTATCCCCACCCCCAGCAAAATGAGCCAGCCTAAATATAAGAAAAGTGTATCACCAACCCCCAGCAAAACGAGCAAGTCTAAACAAAAGCTGTAATGGGCCAATCGAGTGCCTTAAACCTTCATGCAAATGAAAGGATCCAAACAGAAACCAATCCAGAAGGAAGGGGCATCTGAACCGAGGAAGCCGTGCTGCCCCATCTGGAACATCAGGGACAAGACATCGATGCTCGAGGGACCCAAGCACCACTGCTGCAGCATCCTCAGGAACGCTTCTGCCTGGCCCTGGGCCCCCAGGATTTGGGTCTTTTCTTTTTATAATTAACGCTGAAATCACTCTTAGTACCGGGAGTCTGGTCTCGTTTTTAACAGCCTGGTGTGGGGATGGGGATGGGTCTGGCGTGGGGACAGGGAATGGTCCAGAGTGGGGATGGGGAATGGTCAGGTGAGAGCCCAGTGTGGGGACAAGAAAGGGTCGGGTGTGAGGATGGAAAAGCGTCCATTGTGGGGATGGTGAAGGTTCCAGTGAGGGGACAGAGTGGAAATGGGGAAGGGTCCAGTGTGGGAATAGAGAATGATCTGGTGAGGGGACAGATGAGAGGTAAGAGAATGGTCCAGTGTGGGGATAGGGAAGGTGTGAGCATCCACTTGGGCAGGGGTGTGCTGGGAGACACCTATCCTGGGAAAACAACTGATCCCAAAATCCTGCTGGATTGGGTTTACTCCCCTACCAAAGTTATTTCTAATAAAGGTTGTTTTACTTATTTTTTTCTTTAAATCTCCCCTCTGGTGAATAAAAGCAAAACAAATAACCCCAAGCAGAGAAGCAAGGTGATGAGCAGCAGATGGCTGGTGATAACAGGAACCTTCATACCTGTGCACCCCTACTCCACTGCCTTCCCACTTGGAGCTCCCAAGCTCCCAGCTCCATGGCTCTGGCCAGCCCAACAGTCCCAGCCCAGCTAGGGGATATGGGAGTGCAGACAGCAGCGAGCTGCTTTAGGGAAATCCAGTTTGGAGCCAAGTCAATGCATGCAGAGTCATTAATCTAGGTCTGGTGCCAATAGGGATGGCTTTGCATTAGCCGGGCCCCTTTGTAGTTCAGACAATCAGTTGCATTCAACCAGCACAAGATAACGCTGCAGAAAGCTGAGACCATCGCAGCTCATTCCTCCTGTAAGGGGCGGGGGGAGAGGATTTACAGGCAAAATAGCATTGCATTAATGGGACTGCTCAGTATTCTGCACAGACGCTGGCGGATAATGTCTTTGCAAACTAACTGCAATAAATTAATTAAATTAATCTACTATGCCGTGCTTGTCCCCACCCAACATCAAATTCAAGGATGATCAGGGCTTGCCTTATCCTCCATAGCCTACGAAAGAATCTGATCTCACTTGCTCTAGAGTTTCTGAGGCACTGAATTGCAAAGTACCACCTGCCTCACTAAACTAATCACCAGCCTGGTGGTTTAGATCACATCAGTTTTACATGTAATTAAGACTGTCCAGGAGGGCATGCAGCTGCTTACATGGTCGTTCCCTCTTATACAGCAACGTGCCTCCTGCTCAGATAGGTGCAATTAAACAAGCCTGTTCACAGTCATTAAGCATTAATGCACCTCATTAGCATAAGAACTGGAAGAAGCTTTGATGCAGGGAACCCCGCAGGAGAAGGAGATAGAGAGAGATGTACATACAGACAGGAAGGCAAAGGGCTGGGCCACCACCTTCTCGTGGCCCCGACCAACCATTCCAGCTCCATTTCTCCAAAGCAATGAGCCATGCCGTGCCCTCCTCCCCAGAAATGGGTCTGCGTTATCTTTCTCTCCCCCTCCCCCTTTTTCTAAATTATGCTGGTGGAAAGGGAAAAAAAAAAACCACACCACACCAAACTGTTGGGATATTAACCTAGCGAATCCATTAATAAGCTGAACTCTCTGTTGGCTTTGACACAGCACACTAAAGCTTTAAAGAGACAGGGCCCCAGACACTGGAGATAGGGGCAGAGACAACAGCGCTAACAAAGAGCCACTGTTGCCACGGCCGTGGCCATCTCGGGTAGGTCCAGCTGTCTTTGGTGTTCTGTTTTCCAGACACAAAGAGCAGACTGAACCGTTTTGGTCTGAATGGCTTTCATTTGATGGTAGAGAAAATGAGAGGGAAGAAAGAAGCTAAGTAAAGTGTCCAGGAGAGGGAAGAAAAAAAAAAAAAAGACAGGAGAGGAAAAAAAGAGCATGGTGTGCTGCAGGTCTCCAGTGAGAAAGGCTGCATCTCCCCCCGAGCACAAAATGGGGCTGTCTCAGGGAGCAAAGAGAAGGCAACATGGTGATTTTGGAGCAGGATGGAAGTGAGGACCCATGGGCAAGCAGGATGCACATTCCAGGGGAGCCAAGATGGATGCTGCCCGTGTCTCACCTGCTTGCCCAATGCTTTGCACAGCACTGTACTCAGCACTGCCAGACCACAGGCTGCAAACAGCTTGTCTAGCTGAGTTTTAATCTCCAGGGAACAACCTGTGTTTGTACAGTCCCTGGCCCCTCTGGGCTCAGAGCCCATTAGGAGCCTCTAGCCTGGACCAGGCGCGTTATCGCGCAGAGCCTCAGCCAGCTTCACTGTCACCATGGCAAGAAATGGGCTCGCACGAGGACGTGAATCAGCTGGAAAAAGTGAATCTCCAAGTGAAATGTCTTGAAGGAACCACCACATGCTACCACGGAGCTGCTCCAAACCCGTATCTCAGCCTAAACTGTATCCCAAGGCATGAATAACCCTTCTGCTGCAGCCTCAAGATGCCCACGTCATGCCCTTGCATCTCTACCAGCGGCCAAACCTGCATCCCATAAGTTTGAAAAACAGGCCTGAAATATCCGTTCCAGGCTCCCCTATTATAAAGCACAGCTCTGAAAGCCAGAAATGGAAGCTGAGACGGGATAAATCAGTACCTACCCACTGGAGAGCCACACGGGCTCGTCCCTACAATGCGCTCTCTGGCCTCCATCTAGTCCAGCTCATAAGTGATAAAAGCGTCCAGGACTGCAGCTCTCATCTGGGAAGAAGAACAAACAACCCAAGTAGATCTTACCACTGGGAAATGGTTTCTAAGGGTCTCCAGAGATATCCTCTTTCCTACGCTCATTCCATTAGTGCTGTGCATGCTCCATTGTCCCAGTCTCTCCCTCCTTAGTGGTTACATCCTACAAACACAAAGAGATTTCGAATCCCCTGTAGCTCCTTGGCCCATGATGATAATAATTTTCCCTCCTTGAGCACCTTTTATCTAAAGATCTGGAAGCATCTCTCTGGCATTAATAGCTATTAGCTTCTCCACCATCGTGCAACATAGGGTGAGCACCGTCACATCTCACAGCTGAGGGGAACTCAGGCACAGCATAATTAGGAAATTCACTCCTGCCAAGCAGTACATCCTCTTGTGCCCTCTCAGGTGGCACAGGGATGGTGGTGTTCAATCCCTGGATGAATCTGGCTAAATCCTAAAAGATTTAAAATCCAACAGCGTCAGCAAGAGGAAGAGATCCCAGGTTTGTGCCTGAGTCACCAAACCCTCTGTTTTCCCTTCTGTGCCTAGAGAAGTCAATGGGAAGTCTTCCATGGATGGTAATGGGAAATCCAGGCTTTTTGAGTCAGTCAACAGCTTTTTTTTTGAGGAGGGGCAGGGGGAGGTTTGGGCAAAGAGGCTTTTACTGCACAGTCATTTTGATAAACCAAGGAGCTGAGCTTTTACCCAGCAACAGGCTGGGAGAATGACTGATGGAGACCATGACCCCAGTGAACCACAGCCTTGCTCCCCTAGTCCCTTCCCATTTGCCTTTTGTGATTACAATTAGTAGTGGGGGCTGGCAGGTGGGGGAAAAATGAAATAAAATAAACTAGAAGCCCCCCTTGCCCCGCTGCCAGCCCCTCATTGTCTGCAGAGGCTGGCTGGGGCTCTGCACACTGCAGTCCTCTGCCCATTGTACTGCTGAGAACATGCGAACAGACGCTCTCGGGCGATGGGTTTTATTGAACGCAACTTCAATGGCAAATGGAGAGAGAAAGGGGGGGAGAGGAAAGGAAAAAAAAAAAAAAAAAGCCTTGAAAATCCATGCCAAAAAAAAGAGGTGGGGAGGGTGTTTTTTAATGCAATCAATGGCTCCTTCCTATAACTCTGCCTGTTGTGAGGAAATTTCTTTCCAGTAGCAGCCAGCAGCAGTCCCAAGGCTGTGACATTGCTGTAACGCTTAGAGCTCAGCGCTCTATCTCTGGCAGCAGCCCCGTCTTTTTGTCATTATTGGCTGTGATTGCAGGGGGTGCACGCCAGCTCGCCGAGTGCTGAGATATTGCTGCCTTCCCCTCCCTCTGGACAACCTGCCCTCAGAGAGGAGTTTGGGGAGGGGATGAGGGTGAAACAGGGAGCTGAATTCTCTCTGCCTCCCCTGAGTACGCTCTGATCCAAGCCCACATGGATAGGTAGAGGTCCCCAAGGCCCTTTTCGGAAAGCTCATTAGGAAAGTAGTGACAGATGCATTAGCTATTAAAAAAAGGCGGGGGGAGAAGCTATCATAGAACTTTAAAAAAAAAAGCAGCAGCAGCCGCCCGACAGTTTTATTGCTGTCAGATCCTTTTTTTTGTGGGCACGTTGCAAAGCAGGAGAGGTTTGGGTAAATATCTGACGCACGCACGCACTTCCCATGCTCTGGGCTGTCTGTCAATAATCCAGCCGGGGTATTTCTCACACCCTCAGGAGGCAGCTGCCAGCTCTGCCCATTGCCACTGCAGCTACTCACCCTTCCTATCCACCCCCAGCACCTCCTGGAAAGGAGGTTTTGGAACAGGCATGTCTGGCTGCATGCAAAGCTGCGGGAAGAATCTGCCAGGATGCCACAGGGGGTGAAAAAAAATGGGCGTCAGCTGCTGCCATCTCTGACTCTGAGCTGCAGCCTGAGGAGGACAGGTCTTGGCATGAGATGTTCCCTCCTGATCTAAGCAGAGGCTGCTGAGATGGAGATTGAGTCCTGCATGCTGGGACCTGCTGTCCCTGCAAGCTCCAGCAATGCTCTCCATGAAAGGACAGAGCAGGTCACACTGTGCAGCTGCACTGGACACTCTGACCTCTGTCCCTGTCCCACACCCCACATCACAGCCCAGAGCCCCCGGAGCTCAGGGAACAGGTGTTCACACATCAGTGGGAGGAGCTGCTTCCCTGCACACAGGGTGAGTGACACATCTGGCAGCAGCTGGAAGCCACAAAGCCCCATGTAGGGACCAGTGATCAGGCATGAGGAAGTGCTGGGTACTGGATGAAGATGCTGTGAATGGAGGTCTGGGTTGGTGAGCTGTGGTGGGCAGACGGGCAGATGATGGGGAGGATGAGGCAGGATGATGGCATGGGTTTCGTCCCTCCCCATCCTATGAACCAAAAAAGCCACCACTGCTCTTACACCTGTGTGAAGAGCAGAGCCCAGGTAGTAACAGAAGAACAACAGATGTTGCACCTGCATGACGGCTCCCGAACGGCGCCAGACGAGCTGGAATTCACATGTGAGCCATGACAGCAAAGCTCTTCCCACAGACAGCAGTGGGAAGCAGGAATCAAAACACCACTTCCACAGACACACTCCCCACACTGGAGGGTCCAGCCTCCACACACAGCATTTTCCACAGACCATCCTCATCACAACAAGACAGTCAAGCCAAATGTGTTCCCCTCCAAGACCTCAACATCCCTCAAAAAGGGGGCACAGCTATTTCAAAAGGAGATACCTCTGGGGGTACCAGAGGCAGCTGTCAGTCTGTGCCCCCCACCCTCACCTCCTGCCACCTCCCAACCACAGTCAAGAGGTGGAAAAGGCAGAAACCTCACTGGAGGAAAACAGCAGCAGCAGCAACCGTCCCCCTCAGTCGGGTTTTAAATGGCTCTCAGATCCCTTCAAACAAATCTAAATGCACCGATCCTATTGTGTGCATAAATCTTTGCACCGGGGCCTGCACGCCTCCACACTATTGATAAAGAGAAACGAGTCTTAAATATTTAATGAGCGAATAAACCCGTTAAGAGGATATGATTAACTGCACGCCACGGCTCTGCATTTAAGGTGTCCCTGCTGTACCTTTAGAGGGGTTTTATTTTTAAGGGAAATCGGCAGCAGCAGCTGGTGGGAGCGAGCAGCCGGGCTGTACGGGTGCCGCACGAATGGGAACGCCGGCACAACGCTCCACTCTGGAGGCATAAATATGCCATAGGAGCCCAGGCTGCTCAGGGGGGCTGGGGGGGCTGCATTGACTCAGGCCAGTTGCAGGGAGGGCAGAAAACAGAGCCAAGGAGGTTTGAGGTTTTAGGTGAGGTGGCAGGAGCCAGGCTGCCAGTTAGAGAAGACACGTGGACTCTGCACCTTTCCATCTCGCCTGGCAGCAAGGGGGCTGCTGGGGGGATCAGGAGACCTTGGAGCTATTTCCAGCTGAACCACGGAGCTGGAGTGTGACCTTGGGCAAGTCACTTACGGTCACCCTCTGCCTGGAGTCGAGCTCTGTGCGAGGCAATTGGAGCCCTGCCTGCTGAGGGTGCGGATCGAGGCAGTCTGGGGTGCCAGGATGGTTGAACTGTCCTTTTCTCCACCTCCATCGAGCTGGCAGCAGCCTCAGCACGGGGCTGGAGCACTGAGGGCCAGGGTACAACACACCAGCCAGCCCACAGGATGTTTCTCAGGCACACAGAGAGCAGCTGATGGAAGATTTTATGAAACCAAGTGCTATAAATGTCCCCTTGCTATGTGACTTTTTATGTTTCTAAATTATTTTGATCATTATTTTTACCAGAGCGAGGTGAATAATACACAACAAACCACCATGAATCATCACTCCAGTTTTTAGATATGTTAAATTTAGCTGTTTTGGTGCCACCTTTTTGTTTATATTCTCCAAGTGTTTCTTGCCAACAAGTTACCGGCAGGGATTTTTGGCCAGGAAGGGGAAGAAAAAAAACAACAAAAGTGAGACAGACTGTTAATTTCTGATACTTTTAAGCATCAACGAAAGATACTGGAAGAAAGTCAGTTTCAAATTCTTAATCGCAACAGTTTCCCTCCCCAAACCTCAAGTCTAAAAATTAAGCCTACCCAATCAGGAAGCCAAAACCCATCATGTGATGTGAGATCCCAATTAAAAAGACTCTCATTCTTGAGACCGAGTATTCACAAAAGAGCAAAGACCGCGAATTATTTGCAGAAATTATCTGGAGAACAATTTTGAATAATGAATACGATGGGGGAAATCGCAGTCACTCGGAATACTTAATGCAACTACAAAAAAAAAAAATCACCAACAATTTGCGAACAGAAAAGAGGTGAAACGCATGGAATTGATCATTTAGCACAGCCCTGCCACCACCAGTGACTATTCCAAATGACCAAGGCCCCTGCCTGGCTGTAAATGCTGCAGGAATTAGCCACAGAGACTGATGGACAGATGGAAGTCATGCTTGGAAATACACCTAATCAAAGAGGCTGTGCCACCACAGCCAACACGCCCGTGACCTGGTAAAATCAGGGTGAAATAACTCGGGAAACAGGATGTTCAAAGCAGCCCTGGGCAGGAGGAAGGGATGCTCCGGGTGACGCAGCCGAGCGGAGAGCAGCTGGAGAGGAAGAGGAGCTCTGACACACGCTGGCCAAATCCCAAGAGGCACAAGCACAGAGGAACACCAAGGATGAGCTTCTGTGTGATTGTGGCTGGTGGAAGGTGGGGGGAGATGTTCAGGGAAAGGAGAAGCTCCAGGCAGGTCTGGATTAAACACAGGTGGATGCTGTATCACCAAATGCTGGCTCTGCTATGGGAAATATCGTCCTGTCAGCCAGGGACTGTGAGTATCCAGGTATCCCCAGGGTCTGAAGCTGAGAGATGGGGCTCTAGCAGAACTCACTCTGCTTCTGCCACCTCCCTTCAAGTGCTGGGCTGAGCCAAACTCTGGCCTCATGCTGAGAGCTGTTCCCATGGCCATGATCAGAGAAGCAGGAATCTGCTGAAAACTGAACAGTCCTTCTTGTCCAGGAGCCAAAATCTCTTTGTTAGATTTACTTTATCACAGCACAAGCTTTGCATTTCACCTACCAGCAATGAGAATGGAGGCCAAAACCTCACCACTGCCTGTAGAGTCCAGCTGGGAGGAAGGATCTGAAGGGAGAAGGCAGGGAGAATTTGGGGGGCAGGAGCAGGTAAAGGAGAAAGGGTTGTAGAGGACATTGGGGGACCACAGCAGGGCATGGAGGAGATGGGGACCTTGTAGGGCCAGGCAAGGACTACAAGCACTGCTCAGGTGGGCAGATGCTGGGCCCTTCCCTGCCCCAACACTGAGTGAGGAAGAGCAGCAAAGGTCTGGTAGAGATGGAGCTTTTTCACATCCCAGCCTGGTCAGCTGACATTTATCAGGGTAACAAAAGGATACAGCCTGATCACAAGACAGGCTGACAGCGCATCTTCCCCTTCTGGGGAGGAAAGTCAAGAGCCAAAGTTGTAAAAAGTCGTCCAGTCATCTTTTGTATTTTCTCTTTCCTGCAGTTTGACGCGTGCAGGGATACTTCCTCTCCTCCTTTGAAATGAAAAACGAAAGAAAAATGCAGAAAATTCTGCATTTTAAGTGCAGGGATTAAAAGGAAATCCAATTCTTCCAATGTTTCAGGTCAAATATCCCCCAAAGCTTCTCTTCTGACAATCTAAGAATGTAGAAGCTGGACCTCTTAAATTCCCTTGAATGCAGGATGTTTCTATCAATCTGTAGCAGTATTTCAACAAGCCTGGCTGAGGATGCTCAGGAAAGCCTGGTTGTTATACGCCTGGACTGCGGCAACCAGAGAACCACTCAGGAACTGAGAGACTCATTATTTGTTATTAACTCACCTGGAATCTCTGATTTCTTACATGTTATTTTGCTACTTGGCTGCAGACTGAAAGAGCTCCTCAAAAAACAGAAAAAGGAAAAAGTGAACCACCCACCAGTGGAGGATCATATTTCTAGTGGATTCTAGTAGGTCACCAGCAACTGCATCAAAAGAGTGTCCTGGGGGCTTCAGTGTTTGCTTCTTGTGCCCCTTTATTTACTGCTGATTCCCTCTGTGGCAGCACTACCAGCCCCTGCAGAGACTGCCCTGTTCCAGCCTCTGCTTTTCCAGGTTCAGGCACTGGGTATTTATTGCATTTGGCTGTTTTCAGAGCGTGGGTGTTTGCTTCACATGTCCCCATAGAGCAGAGTCCCTTTGGAAAACTGTTCCAGGCAGGAAACTGCTGCTTCTCCTGGTCAGGGAATCGCATGGGGAAAATCAGTTTCTTTTTCAAAAAATCCTCCAAGTGAGGAGTTTGTTCCGGAGAGATGGAGAACGGAGATTCCCATGGGCTCTGCTCCTGCCTGTCTGATGGATTCCCCCCAGCACCAATTTGGCTGGTACAGTGGTTGCTGTAATGAATTTTTAGGGATAACAATTTGTTGGGATAATGACTTTAGGTGCACAGGGCAATTCTATGCCCCAGCTCTCCTACAGCATCTGCGTGTTACCTTGCTAACCTTGCAGACAGAGAAACTGAGGCACAGGGCTGGCTCTGGAGAGGGACAAGGCTCCAGCAGCACCTCCAACTGCAGCACTCAGGTGCTCCATGAATGCTGAGACATCAGCATCACCCACAACCTGGCTGAACTTCCCAAGGTCCCCCAACAAGACATCTGTGTCCCCTCTGTCCCCAGCTCAGCTGCCATGAGCTGCTGGCCCTGGTCCCTCCCTTGAGCATCACTTTCTGTCTCTGGCCCCCAGCAAGCTCCTCTCCCAACAGCTGGGCTCTGCCCTGGGGATCTCAGGGTGCCACCTGTGCCTGTACCATCCCCAGGAGGGCATCACAGCAGGGCTGGTGCATCTCCACTGTGGCTGGGGACAGCAGGGAGGACAATGACATTTGCTGCAGGAGCCTGACATTGAACCCAGCCAGTCAGAACGGCGGGTGTTTTGCTGGCAAGGGTAGAGGCTCTGCTCTGACACTGTCAGCGAGGGGACAGAGGGAGGGGAAAGGAAAAAAGCCGAAGCAGCAGCCAGACAGCTGCCTCTTCCTCCTCCTCCTTTTGTGCAGAAATGTGGTTTTGTTTGTCAGTCAAACAGATTGTTTTCTCCTTCTTTGCAGGCCAATTGTTTCTGCTCCTGCAAGATAAGGGATTGAAAAGGGCTATATTTTTATGGCACTGAATCTAGGCCCTCCGAATTGGAGGGGAGACATCAAGTGGGAGAGGGATGCCAGTTCAAACCAACACTCCTCTCCCCAGCTCCACTCTCCAATCTCATTTCCACCCCCATTTTCCTTTTTTCTCCTTCCTTCTCCCGCCTGGAGCTGCCTCTCGGCCCTCTCACTATTTAATCTCCGTCTCTCCAGTGGACTCAGGAGGTTTACACAGCTTCATCCTCTTTGCACCATCTGCTGAAAAGAATCTGCCTTTCCCCTGCTGCTCTGTCCAGCGGCTCCTCCCGCCACCCTCCCCACAAAAACAGGGAAAGCAGAGCCGGTGCCACTGCATGTGATGTCGAGAAGAACCCCCCAGGAGAGAGGTTTCCTTTTTTGCCAAGGATTTGCCCAGAAAGCACCTTGGAAAGCCAGACCCCAGAGCGTGGCAGGAGCAGGATGCAGAGATGAGAGAAGAAAATTATCAATAAGAGCAAGCCCAGGCCAGGGTAAGACAGCAGGATCCTCTCTGGGCTTCTACAGTGGGTTCAAGGAGCCTGTGTCCAGTCTTCTTTCTTGCTGAACTCCCCCAAATCCACAGGCCAGATGGGATGCTGTGACTCACAGTGAAGGGAACGCTGGAGCGATGACCTCTGAATGACCGCCAGCATCCCCAAGCCAAAGGACCTGGAGAAGGTCCCTGCTCCAGGCACTGTCAGGGCTGGAGGCATCCTCACCCTCGCTGGATCCCAAGCACGAGTCCTTTGCTCCCATGCGCTGATCCCATCGAACACCGAGGACCAGAGGGAGGATTTGCCTCTCCTCCTTGGGAGATGAGAGCCTGGAAGGGGGCAGAGTGGTTCATATCCAACTCATAAGCCTCTCAGAGCTCAGGCTTGAGGACTGAGATTCACTCAATTAATTTTGCTTTGGCAAAAAGTCCATTTTTATTGCTATTTCATGCCTTCAGTATAGATTTTCCCTACTCGTCTCAAAGGGATAATAAAACCCGACTCGTTCTTTTTATAAAAGTCTCACACTCCCTCTCTCACTAGGCTCTGTGTTCCCCAGCTAGAGATGTAAATTTAAAGGGGAAATGCTGTCATTTAAAACAAAACAAAACCAAAAAAAGCAACTCAGAAAGCCCAGCTTTGAGCATATTCCAGCTCTCAAAACTAGGCCGTGCAACCAAAGCAAAAACCAAGCTGCCACCTTCCCGTGGTGAAGCGGCATTCCCGCAGCAATCCCAACCTCCCACAGGGGAATTCAGGGGTGACTGCCAGGCCCAGGAAGCCACTGTCCATCTTGCAGAGCTGCTGGTGGCCCTCTGCTTGCTGGGACGTGTAGTTTTTGCCAGCTGGGTGCTGGTGGGCGCAGGTGGCGAGCACTGCTTGGATGTGATGCTGGAAGCTCAGTACCTGCACCTGCCTCCCACCTTCTCCTCCTCCTCCTCCTCCTCACCAGGTGAAAGCTTCGCTGCTGCTGGCCTCAGGCAGCTGGACCAGTCCTCCTGGGGGGAATCCCAAACCCATGCAATCCTGAGCAGGTGGATTTTGAGTGTGTTTTAGAGCAGGCAATGGGACATGATGGTGGCAGGACAATGCACGGGTCTGCCTGCTCCACCCCAGCTGGGATGCATCCTGCCTGCTCTTTGGAAGGGCTGTATCTCTGGAGGATCCCTCTGAGAGGTGAAGAAGGGAAAGGGAAACTGCCTTTCCTCTGCCTTGTGCCCGCTGCCGTGACCTTCTGGGGGGGATAGGATGCTAGTAGCGGAAGCCAGGTGGAAGTCTTGTCATCAGTGGGTGGCAACAATTGCCTGGGGACAGGGCGGGGTCCCCAGCACCATCAGGATTTAAGAGCAGGTTAGGCTGAGGTGCGAGGTGCCTGCCTGGCACAGCTGATGCAGCTCACTAGGACAGACTCAAGTCGGTGCCTCCTGCCTCAGCTGTGTGTGTGATTTGGTGACATGCATAAATCCACCATCACTGGGACTCTCCTGCCTGAGCAGGAACCAGGAGCAAATCCAAAACAGAGCGAATCCAAAGCAGAGGGAAGCTGCACGAGGCAGGAGGAGACACACAGGTGCCTGCTCGGTGCCAACCCAGCACGGGACCGGACCAGGCCAAGAGGTGACAGCCAACTTGCAGCCTTTGCATCCAATAGTTCCTCCTTCTCCCCATCCTGCACCCTTGTCCTGCACTCCTCTGCCAGGCTCCCTGCAAGTCCTGGCTGCCAGGAACTTGGGGCAGCATCTGGCAGGGCAGGCAGTGCTCACAGCTAG
Source organism: Anthoscopus minutus (assembly GCA_013399455.1). Taxonomy (NCBI): domain Eukaryota; kingdom Metazoa; phylum Chordata; class Aves; order Passeriformes; family Paridae; genus Anthoscopus; species Anthoscopus minutus. Next base: position 264,268 of record VWYI01046894.1, on the reverse strand, counting down.
AGGAAATGCACGGCTCACTCTGCTCCTGCAGGTGTGCCTCCAGCACACAAAAGCTGTAGGTCAGCTAACAAGGATGGGAAGGAAAGGAAAGACAAGGAAACCCCAGGTGATATCACACTCCCTGGCTAACTGATGATCCAGCACCTCCAGGCTCACCTCTGGTGCCCCCACTGAGGCTGTGGCACAGCTCCATCAGTTAAACCAAAGTGGTGCCATTTCCTCTGATGGCAGAAGAAACAATCCTTCCTGGTCCTGAGCTGCCAAACCTCAGGGATGCTACAGAAAAGAATTCTGCACCTCCCCCCTTTCAGGGGAAAATCAGTTGGAGTCCCTAGATTTTCCTGCAGAGCCCTCACAGGACTCGACCCTCCAGGCTGGAAAATCCTTAGTGTGCTCTGACATTCTCTGCAGCTCAGGCAGAGGCGAGAGATGATTAAGACTGGCTGAAATCTCCCAGGACTCTGACATCTGAGAGGCCCCATGCAAGGCAGAGAACCACCCTGGGCTGCTCCTTGCAACCTGCAACTCCCCTCACCTTAGCACAGAGCTGAAGGGAGACCAGGGACCCAGCGGGGCCAGGAACCAGGTCACCACTGCTGGTTTCCAGGCAGCAAAGGTTTGGAAGAGCAGAGGATCATTTAGCAGAGCGACAGTGAAGGTTCAGAGCAGAGCCTTCAAATTACACGCTACAGAGCACTTTTCCTGCCTAAAAGGTCTCTGAAATGACTGTGGCGGCTCTGAAACGAAGCACTCTGTATGCAATTGTTCCCTGGGGCTTGCAGCAGAGACAGAGCCGGGAGAGGAGAGGTGGGTCTGTGGTCCCTGGCACAGGCAACTCCTCATCAGACAAGGATACACACTTCTTCTGGGCTCCACAGCACAGCACTGCTGCTTCCCTAAATCTCCCTGGTGGTTTCTACCAGTTGTGGTATTTATTTTCTTTTTTTTCTTTTTTTTTTTTTTTTTTTTTCTCTCACTTCCTGCCTTGAACTTCACACAGCTCCTGGCCTGGGCTGCAAAGCTGCTGCTCAGGGTGTGGGTGCTCCCAGCCCTGTGCACAGACCCACATTAAACCCCCTCACCGTCATCACTCTCGCCACGCCTCAAGTCACACCTCAATCCCACAGGGAACAGGGAGGGAAGAGCACTCAGAGGGAACACGTCCTTTTCTCCATCTCACTTGGCTTCTTCCCATCTTTCTCCACTCCATCTCCCAGCAGCTCAAGGTCCATTTTCATCAGGCAGTGACAGTCACCGGGAGAAGCAGTCTCAGCACCGGCAGGCACCAGGCACAGCCAACCTCGCCCGCCTCGGGTCCCCCCACCCTCTGTCACCAGCACACAGGTGACAGCACCCACATCCGCACAGCCACCACGGTGCTGCTCACCCACCTGGGGCACACACACTGCCACCCTGGGAAAGGCAGCTGTGGGGTAGGAGCACTCCACAAAGTCCTGGCACATAGCAGGGAACCATTTCTGCACCATCAAGGAGGCTCAGCGATGCCCAGGGGCTGGGGCAGATGGAGCTGAGCTGGGAGAGCCCTTGGAAGGCGCTGGCACCACCAGTGATGCCCTCCCTCAGCTGGCACAGGGCCCTAGGAGCGCTCTCCCATGCTAAACCCCAGTGTTGGGCTTGTTCCTCCACATCACCACTTTAGAAGGTCACCTGAGGGCAGCCAACACGGGCATTGCTGCCAGCCAAGGGGAAAGTGGGCAGGGACCAGTGGCCACAAGAGCTTTCAGCAAGCCAAAATCTGCTCACATCGAAGGGATGGCATCACTCTCCATCAAAGGCAGTGGGGAACAAACATGCACCCCAACAGCTCACTCTGACGTCAGTGAGAACCTCCGGCAGGTCTGCAACGTCAGCCACGACTCTTCCACCGGCCAGAGAGCCCTCGGGATGCCAACCCCTGGGGCAGCTCGGCACCTCCGCTGGCATCCCACCGCCACGCTCAAGGTGCTGCTGCAGCTGCACATTTCCAGGGAGAGTGGGAATGGGGACACACACACACAAACACACGCACACACACAGAGGAATTTAAATGGAATTTCACAGCTGCAGCAAAAGGGCACAGGAGGGGCTCAGGGCTATCTATCCAAGATGCACCATGTCCCCGCTCGGCATTTCGGCAGCACCGGCCGGGAGCACCGCGGCCACCCGCACCCGCGGGACCGGGGGGGCCGGGGAGCCCCTCCGTGACGTCACCGAGCCGGGAACAGGCTCGTGTTTTGGGGAGA
>VWYI01046894.1:239563-256438 GCA_013399455.1 Anthoscopus minutus | reverse complement strand
CCCTCCACCACCCCCCGTCTCCACCACCCAACAACAACCAAGAAAGGCAAAATCTTTCACAAGCCCGGAAGATGTCACCATAGAAACAGAAATCAGACCCACTCCACGGATCCTGCCGCCTGGGAAGGTGATAAAATGTTTTCTATCGATTGCTGTCGGGAAAGTCACTGCTGATAAGCCATCCGAGGAGAAATGGAGCGGGGACGCGGGGACGTGGGAGCTCTTCAAATGAGGCTCCAGATGGTCCCTCGGCTGCCCCAGTGCAGCGGGCGGGGACCGAGGGGCCGAGGGCTGCCCGGGGGCGGCTGCTCTGGCCCGGGCTGGTGCCAGGGTGTGCCCAGAGAGGTGTGAGCGTGCCATGCCCTTGGCTGCTGTGAGCAGCAAGTGGAAAGCTCAGTGCCTGCTTTCCCGCTCGCTTCTGCAGCACAGCAGCTGTTCCTGGCGTTAAGCTGGAAGAGAGGAGGTTTGGATTGGTTATTAAAAAGGAATTCTTCCCTGTGAGGGTGGTAAGGTGCTGGCACAGGTTGCCTTGAGAAGTTGTGGATGTCACATCCCTGGAAGTGTTCAAAGCCAGGCTGGATGAGGCTGGGAGCAACTTGGGATGGTGGAAGGTGTCCCTGCCCATGGGGGTGGAATGAGATGAGATTTAGGGTCCCTTCTAACCCAAAGCATTCTTTAATTCTATGAAAAACGCCACGTTGGGATAGACGAACCTTCCCAACTCCCGATGTGGCATGAGCAGCATTTTACCTCTTCCTGCCTTGCCTCGCTGGGTATCACTGTGATAATCCCCGTGGTGCTTTCCAGCATCCTGCCCTCCCAGAATCCGGATTCCCAGTCCCCCATTTGCATGCTGGTGGCTGCTCTGCAGCTGGGAGCATCCCTGTGGCTGCGGCGCCGGCTGGGAGGTGTGGGATCTTCCCGGCGGCTCTTCCCAGGGCTCCGCAGAGCGCCGGGGCCCGGCTCGAGCGCCCTTTGAAGAGATGGAAAATCCTATTATCTGCTCATTCTTCTCGCAGTGTGAAGCCTCGGAGCATTCAGCAGCAGTCGAGTGTGGTCTGCTGCCTGCAGCCCGGAGCTTCCTCCGCTCCCACCCACGCGGGAAGCTCTGGGTCACCAGGGATGGGCACCACATTCCCATCCCCTGATCCATGCATTTCCCATCCCCCGATCCATGCATCTCCCCACCCCCTGATCCATGCCAGAGCTCGGGGATACAGCTGTCCCCACAATACCCTGGGCAGCTTCCAGCACTGGGGCGCAGAGGGCATGCAGCGAAGCAGTGTGGGGGTCTGTGTGCTGATCCCCTGCTCCGTGGGGAGCCAAGCTTGCTGCTCCAGCCTGCAAATCCTCATGTCATTAAGGCCAGGAAGGTGTAACCCATCTCACATCCTCCATCCCCGAGGCAGCTTTGCTGCCAGTAATTGGCAGCAATAAAAGAGGCGGTTAATCCAGGGCAGCGTGGGATGCAGGCAGAGGGATGTCTGCAGTGAAAGGCACCCTGGCAAGGAGCAGCTGAGGAAGAATACGCTCCTGGGCACAATTTGCAGCCCTGGAGAGCTGGTTGGATGCCACGGGGAGCATTTGCTGGAGATTTTGTTAATGATGTAGGCGCAGCCTTCCCAGCTTGGCCTGTGCTAAAGCCCTGGCTCGCTCAAGCTGAGGCTCTTTGGCTTGAACTTAGACCAGCTGCTTTCCACTGGCTGGTGGATTTTTGTCTTGTTGCTGGGTGGTTCCATGCAGGAGGTGAACAAAGGAGCAGTTAGTGGGTGATTTCACCTTAGGGGTTTTTTTTTGGGAGGAGAAGGGAAGGGTTAAACCATGCGTTGTTACTGAGTTATTTTAGGATGGTAGCGCTGAAGGGACTTCGAGAGGATTTGTGTGCACATGGGAAGATGGAATTTAATCAATATTGACAAGAGCCATTCACCAAAACAGGCTCATTCGCTAATGAAAGCCAGACCTGGTGTGTCCCTGGGGAAGGACAGCTTTGGGAAAGAGGGGAAGGAGGCACTGGAAAGACACAGCTCTCACTCCCATGCTCCTGGTTCTTATGAAACCAGGCTGCATTTGGGATTGATTTTCCCAGTACAGAAAGACTTTGGCTTGTTTGCCTTGTAGCTGCAAGGAACATTGCTTTGCAGCCACAGGACCAGCCCCTGTGGCTGCAAAGCAATGTTCCCATCCCTGCCCAAGGCTCTGGGTCCACGTCATCCCCCAGGCACAGTGTCCCAGAGCCAGGCAGAGGCTGGGGTGTGTGTGGTGGCAGCACACAGACAGCTCAGGATGCAGCTGGGCAGGATGGGGTTGCAGGGTTTTTCCCTGCAGCTCAGATGACAGCCAGGAAGCAAAGTCTCCTTCCATGAGTGAAGGTGATTCTATCCAAGCCATGAAATCTGTTGGATTTTCTGCTACCTGTTTAACTCAAAACACCCACCGAGGCAGTGGGAGAAGACTGGTACTGTCAGGGTCTTGTGTTTTCCCCTCTACCCTTGCACTTAAAAGCAGGAAATAGCCAAGACACCTCTGTGACCAGCCCCTCCCAGCAATGTACTGCATGGAGAAGAAACATAATTTCTGTGGTTGGCAGCTGATATTTCCTGTCACTGCCAGTTTTGTATCCTGGAGCTGGGCTGAGCTCGTTATCCCACAGTGGACAAAAAGTCCTGCCATTCCCCCCCAACCCCATGCATCCCCAGATTCCTGGAAAGCCATGGAAGACAGCGATCCAGGCATCATCCCTCTCCATCACAGCATCCGTGTGGAGCAGCAACTGGTCTCTGCTGTGTGGAGGACTCGACTTAATTTGTTGGGCACTTTTTTTTTTTCCTTCTAAAAGGCAGCACTGTATCCCCCAACCTTCTGGTGCAGCCGCGGGGCTGTTCCCGGAGCGTGGGGGCCGAGCAGGATGCAATTGGAAAAAAGGAAGATTTTGATCCCCCGCCAAGCCCTCAAAATCCCATCCAAGTTCACACTGGCAGATAATGAGCTTTAATGAGCAGGCCACACTAATTGGTAAGTGATCCCAGAACCGTCTGTGGCAGAGGCGAGGGAAGAGCAGTGGCAGCTCGGGGTGAGGAGGGGCTGAGCAGTCCCTGGTGCTCTGGAGGGCAGGGGCTGCCAGGGATGGGGCTACTGGCAGCGAGGCTCTGCTTGCCCTCATGGAGGGCTTCCTGCTGGACTCCCAGCAAGGGCTGCAAGGATTGCAGAACGTGTTCCTGGGTGCCGGCTGTGTCCTGTGCAGCAGCAGCAGTGTGGGATTCTCCACCTCTGCTCTGCTCAGGTGAGATCCCCACCTGCAGAGCTGCCTCCAGCTGTGGTGTTCCAACATCAGAAAGATGTGGAACTGCTGGAGCAAGTGCAGAGGAGGCCAAGGGCTGGAGCATCTGTGCTCTGGAGACAGGATGAGAGAGCTAGAGGCGCTCAGCCTGGAGCAGAGGAGCCTCTAGGGGAACCTCAGAGTCCCTTCCAGAGCCTAAAGGGGCTCCAGGAGAGCTGGAGAGGGACTCTGGACAAGCACCTGGAGTGACAGGACAAGGGGGAATGACTTCCTACTGTTAGAGGATAGGTTTAGATGGGGCATTGGGAAGAAAATTCTCCCCTGTGAAGGTGCTGAGGCTCTGGCACAGGCTGCCCAGAGAAGCTTTTGCTCTGTGGGGTGATGAGTGGCCAGGGGCCAGCTGGCACCTGCAGCCCTCGGACCCGGAGTGGGGCAGGGTGAGCCCGGGTGGCCGGCGAGCGGATGGTGCTAATCAGAGACATTCCTAAGGCAGTCCTAATCGAGATCATTGCAAATTCCCCTCTCAAATGGAGTGGAAAAATGCTATTAAGCTAATATAACATCACCGGGAAGGACGCTCTGCCGCCGCCGTCCCCAGGGAATCCGGCTGTAATGAGGGGAAGGAGCGGGAGATGACAGCAGCGGAATGTTTGGGGTGGTGGGAAGTGCTCAGGACCACAGAGCCCTCCTTGGCTGTGCCCTGCCTCAGTTTCCCCAGATGGCCAAGGAGCCTTGAGCTCTGCTCCAGCAGTCAGGGGAGCTGGCTGAAGGGTTTGTATCTCATTGAACCACTGTAAAGTCAGGGGAAACTGAGGCAGAGGAGAGCTTGCCAAGGACAGCAGCAGGATCCTACCTCCCCGGGTGCCTTGGCGCCACATTCTCTAGGAAAAAGGTGTCTCAGTCATATTGTTTAAATAGTAACACATCCAGGAGAGCGAGCAGCTGGAACAGAAGGCTCCAGGCAGACTTTAGAACACAGCCCGAGGACTGAGCAGGAGCCCGGGGACCTTCCAAGGAGCATAGGAGCGGCCTGTCCCCAACCGCGGCGCTCTGCCAGCTCCCTGCAGCAGCCGTGCTCCCTTCCAACACTAAGTGGCAGCCTCTGCCCGGCTTTGGGGCAGCCCCTGGCAGCGCCTGGGCAGCGGAGTCTGGGCAGCAGCATCCTCAGGGGGGGCTTCAGCATCCTCGGGGGGGGGCATCAGAATCTTCAGAGGGGTCTTCAGCATCTTCAGAGGGGTCTTCAGCATCCTCCTGGAGTGCTGCAGCATCCTCGGGGAGGGGCTACCGCATCCTCTGGCGCCCAGGACTCCCAGCCTGGCCGAGATCTGCCTGGTGCCAGCCACACTGAGGGTCCTGCCAGGGGACATCCTCACCCCCACAGCCCTGGGTGCCCGGCTAAGCCCTGCACAGGGTCAGATCGGGTCAGTGCTGCCTGCTAGGAGGGAGATAAGGCTCGGGATTGGCAGATGTTGGTACCATCTGCTGAATTAGAATCACAATCCACTAAACAAACACTGTCTTGGGATAGAAACGTGCTGCTTAAGGCAAGGAGGTATTTCTGCTGCAGGTATTGCTATGGCCTAAGAGCCCACCGTGGGGATTTGCAGTGCTATCAAGAAGCACAGGGGTGGAAATGAGTCCTGGGAGCTGAATCCTGCTTGTGTGCATGTTGGTGTGTCTGTGGTTATGGAAACACATTGGGACTTGTGGGACTTGTGCTGGATAAAGTGCTGACACTTTGGGGAAAGGCTGCTCTGGGCTTTCTGCAGCACAGGATGGGAAAATAAAATAGGAAAGTAAATTAAAAATAGGTCAAATGATCATCATGGGTGTTTCGGCGGAAGGCACCAGTTCAAGCCAGCGTGGGAGATCAAAGAGACAGGCAGCATGACACAGGGCAGCCCCTGCTCCCTTCCAGGCATTGTCTTTGGCACGATGACTTTGAGACAAATTTTAACTTTGAGAATCACACACAGTTTGCAAAGATATCCCCGTGCAGAGTAGGAACCCTCGGTCCTACACTGAGCTGGTCCCACAGCCTGTCCTGCACCATCAGGGCACAAAATGCTGTGTGTGAGATCGGGATTGCCCCAGGCCCAACCCACCTCAGCACGTGCAGGCAGTACAGCCCTGCATGGACTTTATAAAATAGAATTCCAGACTGCTTTAGGTTGGCAAGGACCTTTAAAAGGTCACATAGTCCAGCCCCCTGCAATGAGCAGGGACATCTCTAAGCAGATAAGGCTGCTCAGAGCCCTATCCAACCTGAGCTTGAATATTTCCAGGGGTGGGGCATCCACAGATTCTCTGTGCAGCCTATGCCAGCGTTCTACCACCCTGACTGTAAAAATACCTCCCTTATGTCTAATCTAACTCAGCCTTTTTTTTCAGTGAGACACAGCAGGCTGTAATTTACGTGCACCTCAACAAGGGTACATGCAACCTGCAAGGCTGCAGGTGCTTTTTTTCCCCCGGGCTGGGGACAGGTAGAGCTGATGTTCAGCCAAGGATGCGGTGGCTCCTGGCAGCACGCAGATCCCATCCAGCTCCGCTCCCTGGAGCTGGCGCGGCCGCTCCGCAGCTGCGAATCCCGATAAAGGATCGGGATAAATCCCGTCCCGGCTCGCCGGCCGCCAGCTCACGTGTGAGCCCCTCGGTGCCGCTGCTTTGTCACAGCCCAGCGCTCACGCCGGGTTTATCACAGCTGAGTCGGCTGGCACGCGTTCCGCTCCACATTTATCCCTTCCAATTTTGGAGCAAGCAGCAGCTCGGAACCATCCTGCAAACAGCCCCGGGCTGAGCGCGGTGCCTGCGCACCCCGTCCTGCGCCGCCCACGCTCCGGAAGGCTCCTTCTCCTCTTAGATAAACAGGATATGTGCTAAAACACCCCAAAATCCTGGAGAAACAGCCGGCCTGGGAGGTCTCCAAGGGGTGCTCTTCTCCCTGGGATCAAGCAATGGGATGTGTGGGAATGAATCATGGAGTCATTAAGGCTGGAAAAGACCTCCAAGATCGGCAAGTGGAACTTCTGAACGGTGCAAAGTTGCTTTGGGGGGTGGGGGGAGATGTTAGACTGGATATTTGAAATTCTTTCTTTCTGGAGAGAGTAGTCAAACCCTAGAACAGGCTTCCCTCCTTCAATGTCCCGAGCCTGTCCAAGAAGCATTTGGAAAATGCCTTTAATAATATGCTTTAGCTTTTGGTCAGCCCTGAAGTGGTCAGGCAGTGGGACCAGAGGATCATTGTAGGTCCTTTCTAGCTGAAACAGTTCCATTCCATTCCATTCCAATTCCATTCTATATTCTAAAACTCATTCCCACATCCACTTTGGCCTCACCCCCACGCCCAGTCTCAGGCTGCTGAGTTATTTCTCTGGCTGCCAGATGATTTGTGGCCTCCTGCCACAGCTCAGAGGACAGGGACACTCAGATGAACCCTCCAGCAGCTCCCCCCACACCTCCCTGGTGTAAATCAGCCCAGCACCAGCAACTCCAGCCACGCTGATTTATGCCAGCAGAAGGACGCCCCGAAGTTCAGCCGTGATTTAGAAATCCTATTAGGACCTGGCCATTTCTGCAGGAGAGGTGCAGGAGGTCGGTTTGTCTTCTCCTCCTGGAGAGAGGGATGCAGTGATGAGCAGTGATGGCACTGGCAGCCAGCTGTGCTGTCGTTCCGTGGCTGATTCCAGCAGGATCAGGTTTTACCTTCATCCCAGGAAGGTAAAACCTCCTCTGTCATTTGCAGCAGGCAGGAGAAGCCAGTTCCATCTGCTACCCCAGGCACCTACTCACATTTTTTTTTTTATGAAAGCTGATGTGAGAAACAACAGGGCAGCAGGAAAAGTGACTTCCATGGGCAAGGGAAGGGCTGTGAGGCAATAGGAGCTGAATTTACCTCTATGGGAGCCCTGGAGAAGATGAGGGTTATTTTGTAAAAGGGAGAATGAGGCAGATAAGCCAAAAACATCACCTAGAAAAAAAAGAATCTCAGTACACTCTCATCCTCCTTTCCTGATCCTTCCTCTGGTCTCTGCACACACTCAGGGCATTTTGCCCTACATGATATTCCGCAGCTGGTGCTTGGCCACAGAAATCACCCTTCAGCCAGGCTAACAAATTACTAAACAACTGCAAAGGCACTTTGCAGCATCCTTTTTTTCACCAGCTTTAGCAGCAGACTGGCTTTTGCAGCACAGCTTTCCCTTCTATCATTTTATCCAGCCTCCATTACGTACCACCCCCTCAAGAAAAAAAGAGGAAAGCAGTTTAAAACCAGGCCATTGCAGAGAAACAGCTTCCACATGGAAAATGGCTCCTCGAGGGGTGCTGCAGCCTCCCCCGCTGCCACGGAAAGGCCAATTAGAGCTGGAAAAACTCACAGGGGAGTGCTCAGGTAGGAGGTTTGCTGCTCTTTTGGGGTGAGGCTCAGAGCAGCCAATGCTCAGCTAGGTGTGAGGGTCTGCAAGTCCCACCAGCGGGAAAAGGGTGCTGAAGACAGGGAAAACCTTTCTGAAGGATGCCTCTCCCATATTTTCTGGGCACTCAAAGGCAGGTTTAGGCACTCATGGCAGCATTGCTGCCAGGAGCAGTGCATCTTCCACACCTTCCCTTGCTTCTTGGCAGCACCAACACCATGTTGCTCCATCATTATTCCTGGAGTGGGGGGACCCACAGACCCCCAGTTCCCACCACCATTCACCTCTCAGGGCCCTCCCAGTGCTCTGTTCCTGAGGGATTTTTTAACATTTCAGCTCCTCCTTGCAGCTTGTCCTAACAAATATCCCAAAACTGGTTTTTAGTGCTTGAATACGCTATGTGTGCTGGTGCTTGTGTGGCAGCTCATGGAGAGGGTTTTGTGGGTTATCCATCCTTCCTTTTCCTTCCCTGCTGCTGCTGGCAGGATTGGACCAAGCCACCAGCTCCTCTCCCCAGTGTCCCCAAGCTCAGCACTGTAATTGTGTGTGGGGGGCGAGAGGGGAGCTTGGGGAAACTGTGAACTCTGGGGAGGATACGGGGTAATCCCGGGGCTATCCCCAGCCCCACAGCAGGGCTTGACCGTCACAAATGAAATCTTCCCCCCCTTTTTCCACCTCTCTCATCCTTCCCTTTCTCTTCCAGGAAAACAAAACTTCTCACACAGAGCTTGGGCCACGGAAATGCCACACCAGCAGGCACAGCCTTGGAGAGCCGGGGACACGCTGTCCCTCCGAGGGAACTCCCTGAAAAGTCAAGGCTGGGCTGGCACTGTGTCTAGCACACCCAGACGAGGCTGGATTTACTTCTGACCATAATAATCACGTAATGCCACAGCCTTGCCGTGTGCCCTTGGTCACATCCCTGGCTCCAGAGCTGATGATGCTGTTGGAGGCTGTGGGTGAAAATATGAGCGTGGTGGAGGGATGGAGCAGGAGGCTGCTGGCCACACACTGTGCTCCTGGCAAGGCTGGGAGCTGCAGACGTGTCACACGGCTTCTCCCTCACGGTCTCCAGGATTAGCTTAATAGCACGGGGAAATAACAGGATGAAAAATTCACTCCCCTCCAAGCACTAAAAGCCAAGTTTCAAGGTTAATTGTCTGCCCTGTAGGAATAGCTTTTACACACTGCAAGGGGCTTAATTAGTGTCATTTTAGCCAAGCAGAGAGTGCGTGCCCCGGACCCATACTGCATGCCCCCAAGCCTATTTTCCTCTCCACGAGAGGTGATGGATTGCAGGCAGCTTCCCTGCACCAGAACTCAGCAGGGACAGGTTTGGAGCTGATCATGGAACCCCAAGATGCTCCTTGACAGCTGTTGCAGCCCTGAGCCCCATCCCTGCACCCACTGCACTCTTAGGTCCTGCACTGAAGTGCTGGAAAGCAGCTGGATCCTGTCTCAGTGCCCACAGATGTCCCTGTCCCTGCTGGCCAGGGGAGCACCCATCCCCACTGAGCACCCACTTGGCAGAGCACACTGCCAGGCCTGGCTTTAAGGAGAGCACAAGGGGATGGAGGGAATTTCTCTGCCCAGTTAGGGTTGTCCTGTGTGCTCCCCAGCTTTGGGACATGGCCACTCTCCATGCAGCCAAGATTTGTCTTCAGCCCAACACTGACCCCAGAGCGAAGCCAGACATGGTCCAGCACCAAGCTATGAGGAGAGGCAGCTGAATAGCAGGGGAGTCTCTGGTGGTGCAGGGGCAGCCCACTGCAGAGTGACTCAGGATTTTCCCAGCCCAGGGCAGCTGCTCTCCACTGGAGCATTCTTGGCAGTGGGGAGGGAGCCCCCATGGAGGGTCCCATGCCCTGGGTCCCACCAGCAGCCCCCGAGTGGTTTCCCATCACCAGGCATCCATCCTCCTGGGCTCCAGCTCACAGATCCCACAGGGACAGCCATGACCTCCCGTGCAATCCAGGCCAGGAGGCTGCCCTGGATGCCTGCCTATCTGGGCTGGAGCAGACCTTGGAGAGGAGCAGCCCGTGGGGATTTTAAGTTTTGCCCATATTGACAAATTCATGGCAGCCCCCACTAAACCCATCTGCTGGTAAAGCCTCCTCATTCCTGCTCCATCCAAGCTTCCAGCTGGGCTTTCCTCCTCCCACATCTCACACTCTGCTGTGGGGCTGTGGCCAGTGGGTGCTGGGGCCACTCCATGCTCTCAGCTTCACTCCAGCCTCTCCCCCTTCCTTTCCTGACCTTTGGATTCAATTTCTTCCTGTTAGCCAATGTCAAAACAGAGTCCCAGGGGCTCTCCACCAGCAGAAAGAAACCACAGCAGAAAACATCCATCCCAACAGACAGGGCTGGCAGGAAGGCCCCACACTCCTGCCTGGGCAGTGACCCATATCCCAGCTGCTTCCCTTTTTTATGGGAATCTGCAAAAATACCCCAATTCTTGGCAAGTGGGTGATGCTACAAGCAGACACCCTGGCACAGGGAATGTCTGGAGTTTGGTGCTTCCAGGTGGGTGTGGGAAGGGGAGATATATGGAGGAGGGATGGGGACAGCATCTTTCTTTAGCACTAAAGGGATTAAACATCTTAAACCTGAAACAAGGTAAACAGTCTGCTTTGGCTTAGATAGGGAAACCCCAGAACTTCTGCTTCATGCCATTTTATACAATTAAAGATTAGTTTGGGCTGAAATGGTGAAGGAAGAGAAGCAAAAAGTTGGTTGCAGGAGTTTCTTTTTGTTGAGATGAGTCATCACCCAGTAACAGCACCCAGCTCCCAGTCTGCCCATGGGAGGATCATGGCAGAAATCCTGGTTACTCAGTTTTGTGAGGGCCAAGGCACTCACAGCTCACACTCCCCTCCTGCTGCTGCGGCTCCAGGCTCACAGTGGTGAGGAGTGATGTATTTTTAATTTGTTTAAGGGAATTAAGCTCATCTGTGTCTGACTACTTGCACAGCCTCCACTTTCATTAATTCCTGAGCCACTTGCCTGGATTCCTCTGGCTCTGGCAGGGGTTTGGCATCACAGGGAGACCAATTTCCGGCAAATTTGACAGACGTGAGTCTCTGAGAGCAGCAGGAGACCCCATTTGCCTCCCCCACAGTGGGGAGTAGTTTGGGGCACTCGCCACATCAGTTCCATAGGGACATTCTGCGTTGCCCATCATGTCCTGCTGGAGAGCAGTGTGCTGGCATCTTGGAGAGCTTCTGCCCTCCTGAGGGCCCCAACCTTCTTTCCAGGGTCCCCAACCTTCTCCCTGGGGTCTCTGACCTTTTTCCCAGGGTCCTTGACCATCTTTCCATCTTCCTATTGAAATGCTTCCGTGATGCACCTCATAAACGGACACAAAAACAGGGGGGAAAGAAGATATAATGTAAAAATAACAGCAGCAGGAGTGGGTTTGAAGTAAACAACAGGAAAACATCAAAGAGGAGGGGGAGTGATGCTCTGAGGAGGTATTTACAGCTGGCTCCCTGGTTCCTCAGGATAGACCTGTGTGTCTCCATGGAGGCTCTTCCCTGGCCCCCACAAGCAGGTGTTTGTGTCCCTCCATTGCAGCCAGCTCTTTCCCAGAAGTCTTCCATGTGGATTCAGCCTGAAGGCAGAGCATATCCCCACAGCTTTTAGAGACCACTCAGGGAAAGGCTGATGCTCTGAAAAGGCTCTGAGCTCAGTCTTCTGTGGCACTGAGCATTGGGATCAGGCACTTTCTGTAGGGGCCATCACACCTGGCACGAAGCAGCCTCCACTTTCAGGCTTTTTTTCCCTGCCAAGTCCTCAATGAGAGCTTTTTCTCCCCACAGCCCTCCTGGGGGTCACATTTGTGAGCAAGGCTGATTGCTTGGGAAAAGCCAGGCACCAGCAGAGCGAGGGATGAGAGATGGCCACGGAGGGAATGCTCAGTGCTGTGACTCAGCCCCCTCCATTCGATGGATCCATCCCATCCGTCCTCGATGCTGCAGTGAGCATTGGGCATCTGGATGGCTCAGCTAATGGGGACACCTTAATTAGATGTGTCTGGAGCAATGCGCCTTATCCCTGGGCTGCTGATGTGCAGGGAATTTTTTTGGAGGCTGCTTCAGCCCTTTGCACCTTACAGGCAGACACTGGTAGGTGCAGTGGAGACCTGGAGGTGCAGGAAGCATTAGGGAAAGCTGTTCAGCCTCTTTGAATGGACCCAGGGGCAATAGGGGTTGTTTCCTTCTCTGTTATGGGACATGCCTGTGGCCAGGAAACATGGTAGCAGTGACATTTTCAGCTACCTTCTACTTTGGGAAGCCTCAGCTTCTCTTAAAGCATCTGTCCCCATGAAAAGTGCTTTGGAGAGATTTAGGGCTTTGGGGGGAGAGCAGATTGGCAGTAAACCCTCCAGCTAGCTGTGCAGAGTCAGGACCTTTTGGAAAACCGAAATCTGGGTGATTTCCACCCACCTGGAGCCTCAAAATGTCCTCCTTCTTTGCAGCCATCTCTCAGGCTGGGGAAGCAGCCACTGCTCCGTGGTAACTCTGCACACCCTCACTGCTGCTCTCTAATCAGACACGGGGTTTGCAATTAAGCGACACAGAGTAACCGTGGGGACAGAATTTGCTGTTTGAGCCCAGCTCAGACGAGTTTGGGGAGGGAGAGACCTGATTTCCCACTTAGCAGACAGATCACGATCGGTGGATTCATTGATCCCAGAAAGCAAAGCCTCTGCTTCATTACAGACATGCTGGTGATGAACGTGGCCTCGGGGAGCAGGGAAGCTGTGCGAATCCTTCCCTAAATGTTATCTCTGCAAGGCTCAGAGTGCAGATGTCGGGAAGCTCCTCTGACAGGATGGCTTCCCCTGGAGGGAGCCTGCGTGCCCATCACATGAGTGGCTCTGAGGAGCACTGGAGCTCCCTGGAAAAGCTGAGGCTGGAAAAATGCATCCTTATGCCTCTGTGTCTGCCTCTTCTCGGTGTGCTTTTCCCCACCAAAGTGTGACAAGGGCACGATGCCCTGGCTCAAAGCAGGGCAAGCTGTGGCTGTGCCAGGGCAGAGCACCCGAGCAAGACCCAGCTTCAACATAAAGTTCACCTGGAGTCAGCCTGGAATTCCCAGAGCTTGTGGGGTTTATGAAGGATATTCACCCAGAAGCATGGACACAACAAGGCCTTGGAGAGCTGGTTCAGGTGCAGGCAACAGGGCCAGGGCAGAGAAGAGGCAGCCCCATTGACTGGGCACACTGAAGCTGGGCAAGACCCTTGTGCAAAGTCCTGCTCACCCTGCTCCTGAGCCACAACCGTGTGTATACAAAATGTTCTGACTGTAACAGCCAGATCCTGCTCTGTCCTCTGCTGCATTCCTGATTTTCCCTCCCCAGGTCAGCTCTCCCAGAGGGAGGTTTCCACACTGGCTCCTGCCAACAGTTACTGGCAGTAACTTCTCGATGCCCTTCAGTGCAGCTGCTCGAGGCAGCAGATGGGGATGAGGGTTGAAGCTGAGCCAGACTGGCTGCTTTGCAAGGATAGCTAGCTCAGGACAAGCTGGGCTTGTAGCTCCATCTACTCCCGAAGTTCCTATTTTCTCTTGTAAATACCTATTGAGATACTGGTGTTACTGGGAGCAATTTCACCAAGGTGAGAGCTGCCCACAAGCAGGAGCAGAGCCCTGCACCATCCCCTCCCCTGAAATCACGACTCTGCATGGTAACAACACCCACAGGCAAAAAACATGGGAAGGACTGTGAGCCTTCCACACGGAAATGTTGAAGGTTTTCCCTCTCTGCATGAGGGGAACCACACAGGGGATGTGGCTTTTAAGGTTTCTGCTCCAGGGAATCATGCTGTGCTGCTGGTTCAGGGCAGGGATGTATCATCCTGCTCCTGCAGGTGTTAGGACTTTTCTTTTGCCAATTCTTCCAAGAAAGCATCTCCTATGGGCAAACCTGGCTGGCAGGGCTCCCTGACGCCAACACAGGCATCCTCAGCTTTAACCAGTGACAATCCTCCCACGCCGTGACACGTCCCCTTCACAGGGGCAGATCTTGAGCTCCCAAGCATTTGGCTCCAGTTTCTGGCTCATGCTGAAACATGGACGAGCTGGAAGAAAAGCATCCTCTACCCAGCTTGGCTTCCAGTTTGGGAGCATCTCAGGCGTTTGGAGAATTTAGGTGTATGGAGGTGGTGTTGGTTGTTCTCTGTATCCCTGGGTATTTAAGGGAACCTTTGGAACGGTGGGGGCATGGAAAGGAGGAAAGGAGCAGCTGTCTCTCTGGATTTACAGGGATCAGCAGCTGAGCAAGTCCTCAGCATAACCAGGGTATAACTGGGAGCAGAGTCTGCCTCACATACCATATGCTCCCAATCCACTGCGCTCAATCAAGCCTAATAAAATTGATAGGGGAGCATTGAAAATCTCGTGATTAATTCTTTATGATCTGTAATAGGGGAGCTGTGTGCCAATTACTCAAGTAAATCATTCATCAGAAAATAAATAGAACTAACCTCCAGCACAAACACTAGAGGATTTCCACCAGGATTGCAGGTCTGGATTGCAGTATCACACCGCTGGTGACAGCACATTATCTGATGGAGGACACAGGAGTAGCTGCAATTTTGCTGCTTCTCCCCAAGGTTTCGGCTCTGTGCTCCAGCATTATTTGTTGTTCTTCACCACACGTTTCAATGCTCTGTCCTTGATCTCCATGACCCATCAGCACAGGTTTGCAAGGGCCAAACCCACTGCCATCAGCTTTATTTCAGGGCAGGTTTGAACATAGGGACCATGACACAGGGACATGGACAAAAAAGGAACGGGAGCAAGACTTGTCTTTTATTTTTCCATCAAGGTAACCAATCATTTGGCCTGGAAACTTTTTTCTGGTCTTGTAAGGAGAGCTATCCCTTTGTGCTGAAGTTACCGGACTGCAGTTTCCCAATCAATGCCCCATTTCTAAGGGAAAACCACCAAACAGCACTCCCTGCCCTAGATTTCCACATGTGGGGAATTTCCTGGGTTGTGTTTGAAATTTGAAATGCTCCTGAACAAACTACATCTTGCCAAGCCACAGTGTCCTGCTAACACACATTCAGCATCCTTCGCCATGATGCAACTCCATATTTATCAGGAGCCTCTTGGGACCGTGGTGAGATTTCAAAGGGCACTGAGGGAGTTCATGCTGAGAAAGAACTTGGGAAAGCTGAGGACAATGTCCTCTTCCTGAGCTCGGTGCTCAGAAAGGGAGAGCTGGATTAAAGGCATGCCATGGAGAGGAGAGGGATGAGCACATAAAGTTGAGCCTTTGCAGAAAAGCCCTCTTTGTCTCCTTCACAGCTGCAGGGATGTGTCCAAGGTGGGATGAAGGCCAGCATGGAGAGGCCCCACTGCCACAAATGTCTCCTTTCCCTCTTACATGGAAAATCTTCAACGGACAGGGAATTTGGCAGTGAAAATGGTAAGGAGGCTCATGTGTGATTCACTGCCCTAAATACAACTAAGCTGGTGGCAGGACATTGTATTCTGCAGCACGTGCCTTCACTGGGCTGACAGGACAAATGTTTCCATGACAGCCCAGCTGTGCTGACCTTGAATGAGGAGCCAGTGAGACAGTTCATCCCTCCACACCTCCTCACCATCCATCCCTCAGCCAGACCCATTCCTCCTCCCACTGTGCCACAAGATCCTTGTCCTTTCCCAGCTGGCAGCACTGGCATTACCAGGACATCCTCCCCTTGCAGCCGTGAGGACAGTTTGGAGGTTCCTCCCTGCTAACTCCTGGAAAGGAACATTAGCATCTCACACATCCCAGTCACCATCGCTTCCCCCACCGCATCCCCAT
The DNA here is from genome assembly GCA_013399455.1 of Anthoscopus minutus. NCBI lineage: Eukaryota > Metazoa > Chordata > Aves > Passeriformes > Paridae > Anthoscopus > Anthoscopus minutus. Next base: position 240,924 of record VWYI01046894.1, on the reverse strand, counting down.
CGCCCTTCCTGCTGCTCCCAGCACCCAGCTGGTGGGATTCAGAACAAACATCCTCCCACCTGCTCCCACAGCCCAGCCTGGGAGATGGCAGAGGCGATAATTACACACTTAGCACAGCAAAATTATCCAGCGCGGGGGAGAAGAGGCCGGAAGCAGCTGGAGATCATCCATGGGGAACGCTGCTCCCACCCACAGTGCCTCGGTGTGTGCCTCAGCCCAAACCAGCCCGGTTCATACCGAGAATGTGCTCCTTGGGCCCTGTGTGAGCACCCTGAGTGCCAGAGCTGATGGCGCAGGTGGGGAGCTGGGGACGTGCTGGTGCACCCAGGGGTTTGGAGCAGCAGAACTAAGCAAGGCTGGCTTCCCATGGAGCCAAACTGGGATCCCTGGGGTCTGCTGAAGTGTATCCTCCAAAGACGCTATTTTCCTGGGGAGGGCTTCAAGTGAGCCATCACTCATGCACACTTTCAGTGCCTGCCAGGACATGAGTACTTGAATATCCTGTCTCTTCCCTGCTCCCATGAGACCTCTGGGAGGGACACTTGCAGCTCATTCACACCAAATTCCTTTCTGAAGAAAATTTATTTCCTTGCACAGCAGGATCCGCACAAGGAGAGACCCTCAGGGGTCTACAGGGATGATACTACCCTATTTTCCAGATAGGTCCAAGACTGTAGCCCATGAGGTGTACCATGAAGAAATATCCTAGAGACAACTGAAGATGAAAAATAACATGAGTAGTAATAATAACAGCAATAAAAAAATATACTACACTTGAAGGGAGAAGGCTGCAATGAATTGTCCTTAAAATACATTTAGACTTGGTGGTTTTACGTTTTGCCCTTGAATGAGTAATATTGGTCAAGAGACATTTAATTTCCTGCGCCAGGGACCCACTACAGTTGTTTCCCAGCTCCTGGCCCTGGTGTGAGCACCGAACCGGGACAGGGCAGGGGACGGGCAGGGATCACAGAATCATGTAATCATAGAATGGTTTCGGTTGGAAGGGACCTTAAAGATCATCTCATTCCACCCCCAGCCATGGGCTAGGAAACCTTGCACTAGGCCAGGCTGCTCCAACCCCAGTCCAGCCTGGCCTGGAACACTTGCAGGGATGGGGCAGTCACCGCTTCTCTGGGCAGGGATCAGGCAAGGGGCAGGCACGGCAGCTGGCAGGGAACGGACAGGGGTTGGCAGTGGACAGACAGGGGCTGGCAGTGCCTGTCTCTGCCACCGCAGCAGCGGTGCCCACTCGGTTCTCGCTCCCTCTCCCACCAGGGCCGTCCCACTCCCAGCCGCACTCCAGCTCCCGGTGCGGCCCCAGGGGTCCGTCCCGCCCGCTCCCGCTGCTCCCGCGGGCA
>VWYI01046894.1:191143-239403 GCA_013399455.1 Anthoscopus minutus | reverse complement strand
GCCGGGCCGGGCCGGGCCGGGCGCGGGCGGGAGGGCGGACCCGCGTAGGGCCCGGCTTGGGCCAGTGGGGGGAGCCCGGGGATGGATCCCCCGCTCCCCCTCGGGGCCGCCTCGGAGCTCGGCACATCCTCTGGGAATCGTCCCCGGGTTGTGCCCGTAGGTGCAGCAGGCCTCAATCCCCGATTGCCCACCACCCTCCCCAGGCCGGTTCCAGCCCAGCCGGGACGGCACGGTGTGAGAAAGAAGCAGGGGCTGCATTGGCACTGCGCGGAATGCCCGCGGGTGCTGCCACCCGCTCACCCGGGTGCCTCTGCAGCTCTTGTTGAAGTGCCCATACAGCTCTTATCCAGGTATCCATTTAACTCTCACTCAGGTGCCGACACAGCTCTCACCCAAGTGCCCATGCAAGCTGTCATCTAGGTGCCTCTACTGCTGGCCCTCGATTGCCTGTACAGCTCTCAGCCGTGTGCCCATTTATGTCTCCCCCAGGTGCCCATGCAGCTGTCACCTGGGCGCCTGCACGGCTCTCCCCCAGCTGCCCATGCTGTTCCCAACCTCCCTGACTTTGGGGCTGTGATCAAGAGGGCACCGCTTGCCACGGTCATTGATCTCCCACCGTGGAGGAGGGAGCAAAGTTGAATGTTCTGTGCCTGTTACGTGGCTGTCCCAGCAGCTCGCAGAGACAGCTCATCCCATTAGGGCTCCCCTTTCATCCCGAAAAGCACACGCCAGGCACAGGCCAATCTGCCTCCCGCTGGCAGCCGCGAATTTGGTTGTTGAGCAGGAGAAAAGAAGGTGAGTGCAATGTTAACGATGGTGCCTGCCAGGAGTTAGTAGGTCAAGAAGCTTTTGTTCAGCCCGTGCTAGCACTGTGCTCAGCACCGTACAAAACGAGAGGAAAGAAGCTGTCCTGGTCCCACGGGATTGCAATTGAAGCGGGATTAGACAGCTCAGCCCCGGTGCCAGCAGGTGCTTGGGTTATGGCTTGACAGTTTGGAGGGACGAGGTCTGGTGGGGAAGGGTTGCTTAGGGGTGAAGGGAGGGAAGGAGAGGCTGTGGAGGGTGGGAATAGGGGGAGATGGGTCTGGATCAGGCCGTGGGGCTGTTCCCATTGTTCCTTGCCAGCACTGTGTCCCCAGGGCTTGGATGAAGGAGCCTGGAGGCTCTGGGGCAGTGGTGGTTTGAGGGCAGCTGTGGACCCCCGTGAGGATCCCCCCTTTCCCCAGGGCTGTACGATCTTTGCTCCTGCACTTTGTACCTTGGGCAGTCATGGCTGGCAGGAGCTGTCTGGAGTGACTGGATGTGCCTAGGCCAGCACAAGAGCTGTTTCCACAGCCTTTTCTCTGGGCTAGGAGAGGTGCTGGGTTTACCAGCCCATTTCCACAAATGACACTGTGGCTCTGGTTCTTTCTGGTTTCTTTCTGGTTCTTTCTTGCCTGTGAGGAGCCAGTGGGAATTTCTCTCCTGGTATTCTCTCCTGGAGCCGATACCTTTTTGAGCAGCGCCTGTCCCCTGGCATCTAAAGGACTTGCAAACACAGCTGTGTTGGGGAAGCAAAAACCTTCCACATCTCAATGTTGTGTTGGTTTTATTTCAAGTGAGGGCTGGGCTTGGGCTGGGCTATTTTGTTTTTTGTTTTCAAAGGTTTTGACTAAAAGAAAAAAGACATTGTCTGTTTCTCATCCAAATACCCGGGCAGGGAGAGGGAGTGAGGAGGGAGAAGCAGCATGGCTTACTGCATGTAAAAATGCTGACAATGTCAGGGAGCTGTCTTAGGAAAAATCCCTCTTTCTTAAAAGGAGAACTGTGAGTTTTTAGGGGTTTTTGTTGTTGTCATTAAGGTAGGAAATTGTTTTGCAGCGCCTTACAGTACAAATGCATTCCCCCTTGCTTTGGAGGGGTTTGCATCACTCTGACTTTATGGAAGACAAATTTGAAGCTGACACAGTTCAGGTGCAGGGGATTCCATGCAGACCAGCAGACCAGCATCCCTGGGACAGTCCTGTGTCCCCAGGTGTTGTGGAATGGTGCTTCCTCTCCTAGAACATTCATGGTGCTTGTCCTCAGAGCAGCAGTGTCACCTCTGTGCCTGTGTCCTTTTGGGCATGCTGTGAGTGTGGGGCTCCCAGAGAGGTTTGGGGGCACAGCTTGGAGAAGCCCCCATCCTTCTCTTGGGCTTTGCACCCTGACACAGCACTTTGCAACCTGTAACAGCATGTTGCTTAGAGCTAGTAAAAGATTCATCTACCCTTGGGGCAGCTGGTGGGTTTGGTTTGAGGTGAAGTGTCCCTGTGGGATCCTGCACTCCAGTAACCATCCCTTCTTCCTCAGGTGGATGTGGCAGCCATGGTGCAGCTCTTTGGCTATGTGGATGTGACTGACACTGGCTTCATTGTAGCTGTCCTCTCAATCGCCTTCAACCCTCTCTTCTGGAATGTGGTAAGAATTGCCTTTGTGCCTGCTGCTCCTTTACTCTCAGCCTTCCTTTCCCAACTTCCTTTGGGAGGAAAAACCTCTTTTGAGAAGTCTGCTGGGCTGGGTGCTCAATTAGACCTTAGGAGTGGGTGAGCAGGGAGCTGTGCTGCAGCTCCTGGTGCTGAGGGTGAGTGCTGTCACAGAGGTGGGAGCCAGCACAGGATCCAGAAGAAATTGGGAGCTGAGCTTGGGAGAGGGAGCAGAGCAATCAAACCCAGTCTTCAGCCACATGTCCCACCCAGCATCCAGGCAGTGCTCACCACTGGGGCTGGGCATGAATGGCATTAATCCCCATCAGGGTGGCTGCACTGGATGTGTTGCCTGCTGCTTCCCCTTGAAATGCGTTGGCAGCTGTTTGCGTGGATGGCAGGAAGCAAAAACAGTCAGCCAAAAGTTGGCCTGAAAAAATTCCTCCTCCATCATGCTGCAAAGCCTGGCAGAGAGCTGCAGGGTTGGCAGCAAGCCAGCCCCAGGAGGAGCAGGGATACCTGTGCACAGGTGATGTTTGCTGTGGCTGTGGGTGCCACAGTGCTTTGGGAGCCAAGGCTAGAGAAATCCCCACTGCCTGTTACTGCTGTGGTTTGCTGCCTGCTTGCAGAACCCCGCAGTCATTGCTAACCCCGTTGTGGAGGATTCCAGAGCCAATGTGCCAAGCAGGAAGCTCAGGCTGGCTGCAGGATGAGGTGACTCCCACCCTGCAGCACCTTCAGCAGCACACTTGAGATGTGGGGTGAAACATCCCTGTGAGAACTCCTGGGAATGGGATGTCATCTCAGCCAAGATTCCCAAATCTGCCTGCCAAACCTCCCTGCAGGGTTTCTCTCCCAGGAGAATTCTCCTTAAAAAGGCCTTATTTTTCCAGAGGGGGAGGACTCCTCTCTCTCTGAGTGCGGGGGCTCTTGAAATTGTCTCACGCTGGGCTTTGGAAAAGGGAGGATCTACTGGCTGTGAGTCACTTTGGAAACCTCTGTCGGAGCTCTTTGTTGCAGCCTCCCTAATTTTTCATGCAACTCGTTATTAAAAAGTCTCACGGTGTCTGAAATGCGAGCTGGAATATGCCACATTATTTCGACTGCGGAGTCATCATTTAGCATAAAGAATCAATGAACAAGAAGATTCAGGATGTGGTCTCTGGGGGGAGAGGCTGGCTCCAGCGAGAAACTACATGAAAGGCAAAGAAAAAAGTTCTTTTATTAGCATCTGCTGCTATGCCTGCAACTCGTGGGACGCCTGCAGCTTGGGAAATAATGTTGCTTTTTGGAGCAGGAGTTTGGCTGCTGTTAAAGGGCAGGGAAAACCGATGTAAGAGCAGAAGTTTGTTACTCTGTGCTGCTGTTGTCCCCTCGCAGGGACTGGAGAGCGGCGCCGTTGGCAGCAGGTGGCACTCCAAGCCAGACGTGCAGGGCTGTGCCTGGGAGCAGGAGGTTTGAGTGAGCAGCCTGAGCTGGGTGTTGGGGAAAGCTCTGAGTTTGGCATTCTGTTTCCCCAGCTGGAATGGCCCGGGAGGATTTTGCAGTCCACATGCCTCTGTCCTTGCTCTGCCCAAGCCCCTGAGCATCTCCCTGGTGTTTTCAGTCCCAGTGTGTGGCTCACACCAAGCAATGCTGAAAGGCTCCTGCAGGGAGTCTGTGGGTCCTGCAGCCCTAAACAAACCCCAACTCTCGGGTACATTTCAGCAAAAGTGGCCCTGGCTGTCCTTGGATTTTCTCTGACCTGTTTCCTTTACCTCCTCCCCATCCTTTTATCTATGTGATCATTGTCCCCCTCCCTGCATCCAGCCAGCAGCTCTTCTTTCTTTCCCTACACCCCTGCACAGACTCTCTCTGTCTCTGGCTCTCTGAGTTCCTTCCCAGCAGCTGAGATTGCTTCTGCATCTGAATTACTCTGAGTTTCCTAGAGCTTCAGTGCAAAGACTGGAATTCTGCGCAGTGCCAAGCATTCTTTACTCTCCTCAGTAATTGACATGGGATGCTGGTCAAAAATCCCTCCTGTGCATGAAATTCCTGATTTGAATAGAAATTGGGTGGGGATGCATTGATTTAGTTTAGTGTCTTAATTCCCTGTTTCTGCTGAACTCCAGCCAGGTCAGCCTCTTCCAAAGTTTGGTGCCAAGTTGTCCTTGCTGTGCTGTGCCTCTGAATAAATATGTGGTGGGGAAACCCTGGCTTCATGCAGTGCTTGGATCATGGAGAGGCACATCCCAAGGTTTTGGTCATAGCAAGGTGACCTGGTGAGCACTAGGCATGTTTCTCTGGGACAAAACCTGTTGAGTTTGGGGATCAATCACAAACTCTGGAGGCTGTGGAGGAGTGTGGCCTCCAGAGAAAAACGTAATGTTTGTCAGGTCAGTGGATGTACTTTGGGTAAGAGCAATTTTGAGGACCAGAGCCTAAATGGGGCAATTTGCAGACTCCGGCTGGGCTGTGCTGATGCTCCCTCCTGTCTGCAGGGGAGAAGAGCTCTTCCAGAAGGCCTCAGGACTTCAAATTTCCACCTTCCTCCCTGGGCATGTGAAGGAGGGTACTGGCAATATCTCCCCAGGGCCATCTGCTGCATTTCCTCACCAAACCCTGGGCTTGCACCCCCTTTTCTTCTTCCTCCCCCTTCATGCCAGTTAAAATCCTGCCTGTCCCCGGACAGGTTGTATTGTCCATGGCACAGCCTGAATGTGCTCCTGCACTATTCTCTAGTTTTTCCCATATTTTTTCCTCTTTCCTGCTATCTCTGCTTTCCCACCCACCTGTGTCTGTTATGAGAGGAGCTGCTGGAAGCTGTGATCCCACAGGAGTCAGGATGCTGGTGAGGTCTCAAAAGGAAGCAGCGGAGTTGTTTTGGGAATGAAATCACTTAGAACTCCCCAGGGATGTTCACTGCAGCCAGGAGACCTGAGCCACCGTGGAGCTGTAGAGGGGCACCCAGCAAGGAGCAGACACATCTCTGGAGCTGTGCCATAAAACATTAATGAGGCCAGAGCGGCAGGAACTTCAATAAATCCCATCTGTGTTTGGAAAGCCGCAGAACGATGGGAGAAACTTCTCATCCCTTGGTAACCACGGAAGGCATTAAATAAAAACTCCTCAGGGACAAACATTTTCAAGCCAAGAGAGGCAGATAACCTGTATGCAGGAGGCTCTAAAGAGCTGGCTGAGCCTTGGCACACAAGAACTTTCTAGAAAGCTGGAAGGTTTCTGTCACTCTCAGTAGCAACCAGGCATAGCCATGAGGCCAGTAGTCTGACGTCCATCACCACGCAAGTGAGTTTTAAGTGGGGAGTGCATCCATCAGCAATCTTTTCTTGATTCGAGCCTCTTAAAAATTTAGGTCTGGCGTCATGGACCGATTTAGAAATGGCTCATCTTCAGCTGGCGCCCCAGAGCTCACTCCTCCCGCCACCTCCGGTCACCCTCTCGAGACACCCGTGTGTCTCACAGGAATCTGCAGGGTGAAACCTCAAATGTCACAGCAAGGAACAGGCTTGGCGTAATTTAGAGTGATTTTAAAGAAAATAAACCCCATCAGACAGTGATTTTATTCTTCAAGGTTGCAGCATTTCTAGTGCAGGGTAACACGATCTCTGTTCTAGACTTCTGTCAAGTGTTTAAGCTGCATGAGGTTTTGATTAAAGAAGCAGTTGCACAGGGACCTGAGCTGACAACGCCTGGCTCCTGATGGATGCGTATCTCTTGGTTCATTTATTTTTAATTTCCCATCTTTTTCTCCTTCTTTGGAGACTGGAGGAATCTGCCTAGTGGGTAAGAAGTGCTTGCACTGGAAGGGAGAGGGGAGATTGCAGGCACTGGCAGTCTGATTTCGCCTACCTCTGACCACTTCTTGCTAAACTCGGAGGAAGGTGCCTGGCCCAAAACATCCCCATGCTGCAGGGAAGTAGACAGAAGCTCAGGAGTTGTTGGGATTCAGACCTCAGTGAGCCAAAGACTTCTGGGAATAGAAGAAAAGATTCTGATTCTGGGAGATTTCAGCAGCTCTCGTTGCCTGTCTTAGAGAAGGAAAGGATTGAGCTGTGGCTTGATGGTGGTGTGTCAGCACCTCACATGGGTATGGAAATTTCAGGGTATAAAATAACTGTGTGAGGGCTGGGATGGCAGCAGTTACCTGAGCTTTACCGGATTGGGAGATGAATGAGTTAGAGTGATTCAATATTTTTTCTCTGGCCTTCAAATTCTGTCAACCTGTGAAACTTTTGTGGGTTCCCTCACAAACCTCTGCCTCCCTACAGCTGCAAGGGAGAGAAAACAGCCCTCAACCAGCTTCTGGAAAGTGCTTTTAGACCCCATCATAGAAGCCATGGCGCAGTGGCGATGATTATCTGCTTATAACAGATGCTAGATCAATAGCGGGGCTTCAAGCCACACTGCAAGGCAATTGACTGCAGAAAGTGTTTCTTTATTGGGGTAAAGCTGGGCTTGCAACGAGGCTCAGATCCGCTCTTACATCTCCGGTCTTAAAATGTCACCACCAGCTCTGATGCCTTTCATCCTTTGTGCAGGGAGAGAAAGCACATTATTCATAATTGGACTCTCTACCAGGCAGCAATAGCCATTTTCATTTCCTACAATAGCTGAGAAAGAGTGAGGATTTGCCTTTTTTTTTTTTTTTTTTTTTTCCCATCTCCCAAATAGCATTTAGTGGCAATTTTATTCCAAGTGACTTGGTAACGCTTTCACTCCGGCAGCGAGAGCTTTGCAGCGCCGCTGAAACGCGTGGAAGCGGATGGCATCGATTCTCCAGCTCTCGTAACAGAGCCAGTCCTGCCTGGGTGTGTAACACCAGACCTGTTTGTCTCCTAAATTTAGCTTTTCCAGCATGTCGGCACCGCTGCGAGCCACATAACAAACACCAAAACTGGGTCGCACCCTCTGGCGTGCCGGCTGGAGTGGCACAATTAGGAGTGCTGTCACCTTGAGGGAGAGCCACATCCTTCATCCCAGCACTGCTTTCCACAGCCTCACAGCTGGAGGTGGTGGTGTTTTCATCTTAAATCCTCTTGAAGAAGCTGTGCAATATATTTTTATGATGTCCCTGCAGGCTGAGCTGCCTGTAGTGGGTCTTGTGGAGCCCAGCCTGGCCAGGCGGCTGTGAGCTGAGATGCTTTGTCTGTGTGTTCAGCTGGGCACAGTCTCAGGGCTCTGGGTGAGGTGATGACAGTCATTCCAGCAGCTGCCCACCCACTGTGCACGGGTACCTGCCAAGGCAGGCTGTGCTTGGGAAGCTGAGCCATTTCTGTGCCTGTTCCTAGAGTGAATTTGGGATCCAGCTGGTGTGCAACATGCCTGCTCAGCATTTCTCAAAACCAAGGTCAGAATCTGCCTCTCACCTCACAGCTGACCCGATAAGCAACCTCCTTTTTTTAGCATCTGCCGAGTGCTTCTCTGAAAACCCAGGGTCTTTGTTGTATATACTGGACTTCTCTTGTTTAGTATTTTAAAAATAAGCTGCAGGCTGCTGGCAGCCCTGCTGGAGTAAGTCAGCACACACACAAAAGATGAAAAAAACAAAAATTTAAGCCAAGAGTCTTGTTTCCCTATGGATCAGAGGATTAGCTGTAGACCCTGGAAGCTGGAAGAGGCCCTTTCTTCTCCATCCCACTCCATCCCTCTCCTGCCATCCTGCTGCTAAGCCTTCTCACGTGCTGATGAGATGCTGCTCATGAAACGACCAGTCTGTGACCACCTGTGTCTCACTGGACAAGGGAGAAGGTGCAGCTGGAAGCAAAAAAGAAAGTGGTTTTATCTACCCAGACCAGGAGTGGAAGAGGCAGCTCCTCCTGCTTGGCCCTGGGATTTGGCAGTGTTTGTGCATAGCCTGAGGACTGGGAGCTGCTGGAGCCTTGAGGGAAGAGACCCACTGCTGCCCCTAGAATGTCAGTGATGTAGGGGCTGGGCAGGGGCCTGCCACAATCACAGACATGAGCTGGGTGCATTCCAGCTGTGTCATGGCACAGACTGTTTAGCAGAAGCCTGCCCGCTTCCCAGAAGGATGGGATCTCCCAAAATAGGCTGTTTGGATGAAGAAATGCAGACACACAGTGTGCTGGGTGCTATTGGAAGGTTATTTCTGTAAGCCTTGCTGCTGCAGTTGCATCTTCTGCATGTCTGGAGAGTCATGGTGGGGATGAAGGCCTTGGGGTTTCATAGTGGGGGTGCTGATTCTGGCTTGTGGCAAGAAAATGCCACCTAATTTTCCCTATTTTTTCCCTCTGGATAAACTCCTAAGGGACACATCTCCAGCTGCTCACAGGGCACCAGCAAATGGAGGGGGAAAGTAGTCTAGTAAATCACTAAAGCAAAACCCTCCATATGTTTTCTACCTCTGTAATGACCTCAGTGACATGTGCAACTGGAAATGGTTCTTGGCAGGAGAATTCCTGCTCTCCTGAGTGTGGCACCAGGTACTTCAGCAGCCTGATCACAGCAGTGCTTGTTGGACGTTGGTTCCTCATAAATATTAGGAGCCTCGTCTTAGTTAAAGCAATCAAGTATGTGCAGCCTGCCAGGCTGCCTGCCTGCATCAGCCCCCTTGCATTCCCTTTCCTAAGGGATCCTGACAAAGCTTTGAAACCCGTGTACACAAACCCAGGAGAAAACAGTTGAGTTTTGGAACCTGCTGCTGATGTATTTCGTTGATGGAGGACATGAGCTGTGGACACAGGAGTGTGCCTGTATTGTTGATATGTGGCAGAGGGATGGGAGCAGTAGTGCACTGGCTGTACAGAACAAGGGGTTTTGATTTTGGAGAGTGACCCCAATCCAGGGGAAGGGCTGTGGAACTGCTACCTGAATTTTTCTTTTCTCTGCCAAGACATCTGAACTTCTGTGCTTGTTCCCATGCAGGAATGAGGGGCAGCTTTCTTAGGAAGTTAAAAATTTGGTTTCCAGAGAAGCTGGAAGCCCCAGGCTTTTACACCTGCACACAACTTCATTAAACTGCCCTGCTCATCCAGTGGATGTTGAGGTCAAGGAGGGGAAGACTGACTGGTCGGAACTCTTGATTTTCCAATGTGTCATTAAAATCATGAACTTCTGTGGTGAGGTACAAACTCACCTGAATTGGACAATATATTACGTGGTTTTTTTCTTTGTGAAACCTTTTTTTGTTCCCTCTTTTTACTCCCCCAGACCAGGGATGATGCAGCCACAGGCTCATTCTGCAGGTCTGCATGTGCAAGCTCTGCTTTGTCTGCCTGAAGGGTTTTCACTTGCTATTTGTGTAGGCACATTTTTGATCCCTTTTATATTTTGGGGAAGAAAAAGGCTCACAGCGCTGAAGAGGGTGAGATAGAGATGGGTTTTAGCAATCTTCTGTGCTTTTGGCTGTTGCGGGGAAGCCTGACCGTCAAGGCTCCCAGAACACCTTCGTCACCTCCTTTGTGTGGTGGGAGGTTTGCTCATTATCTGGTTTCTGCTTCCCATATAAAAAAAGCTGTAATTGTAGCAGCTCCTTGCCATAAAAGCACAAAGACATTTTCTGTGAAAGAAAGTGTACATGCAGCTTTTATGATCCTTTATAGTACTTCTTTTGCCCACTTTTCTTGCCTCGTGTCCTTTGTCCAGCATCATCTCTGTGCCTGTCTGCTGCTCAGTGTGACCACCTCTGGTTTGGACATCTTCTTTGCACCTTTTAGACAGAAAAAGTTGGTTATCCTCCTGGTCAGTCTTGCTGAGTGAAGAGAAGACAGACCCCAAATCCCCCCATGTAGTCAGTTCCTGCCTCTTCCCTCAGAGCTGCCAGCCCAGTAGCAGATGCTCAATCTGCATCATGCCAGGTAAGGTTTTGGACTGGGGAAGAGAACCTTGTCCATCTGTCTGTCACTGAGGTGTCCATCCATAACAGGAAGTAATACCAAATCTGATCACTCTGAGGCACGCATGCCCGTTCCTATAAAAAACAGAATGACCTCAGATGAGATAACTGTATTTTTAACTATGAACCATTCCTACTAAGTGCCCTTTCCTGTTTATTTTTACCAGGACGTTGTTGTAATGACTGCAGACTTACTCATTTCATTCCCAAGGCTGGAGAGCAGCATTGAATTAGTTTCATTTTGAGATTTTGTTGTACAATCATTTTCCAGAGAATGATGTTCTCAGAAGCCAAAGCGAGTGCATTGCCCAACGCAGAAGCATTACTTTTCTTCCTGTATCCATTAAGCTTTGATCACTGGTGTGGATGTGAGTAGATCCATATCTGGAAGGACTTTCTCAGCCTCTCTCCTCCACCTCTGTGCAGCAGAAATTTGTGGAGGAAAAGGCTGTGAGTATCTCTGAGCTGGATGCAGGGCTGGGATGCAGATCTGTATCCCAGCATTGGGCTTTGAGGCTGCAGGACAGGGAAGGAGCTCCCCTGGGATGACTGAGTGTTCACTTGGCTTTTGGGTTACTTTTCTTGCATTGAACAGGTGAACAAATACCATGGGGCACGTGGTTACACCCATCCACACCCAGTGGAGCCCCAGTGCTGACACCATGGTTATGTTTAACCCTTCAGGTTGTTATTACTTGTTGTGCCTGTGTGTTGAACATCTCATCCCCGGGCAGAGGGGAGCAGAGCCCACATTACATAAAGATCACATTGTCCCTCTCTATTGTTGCTGCTACCACGGCAGCATCGCAAACATGCGTGTCCTCAGTGGGAAATGTTCCCAGGGGAGGCTTAACACGGAGCGTGGAACATGATCTGTCCAGCTGGGAGAGGACAGGAGGCCCTTCCAGACGAAATCAGTGCTTTGCTGAGCAAGGCCAGTGCAACCAGTACCTCTATTCCAACAACCTCTCACTCCTCTGTGAAGGAGTATTGGATTTCTCTTGCATTTTGTGCTCTTTGAGGCGGATTTATTTTTTTCTCCCCCCTTCCCTGTCCCCCTCCCATCACAGCTCCTGAGGGAACGATGAGCGAGTACATGCTGTCCAGAGGATGGGTGTGTTGGGACTCCTTATTAGCAGACTTATTCCAGAGAATTAGACCCTAATTTCACAAAAGGGCAGCAAGAGAGCGGCTGCAGCTCTGGGAGAAGCTGAGTCGGCTTTGTGTGTTGTTTGGAAATAGCACAAGAAGTCCTGGTCTGAGCCTGCTGGTCCTGGCCACTGGGATATTGTGACCAAAACTGTTGTGTTTCTTTTCTATTTAAAACAAAAATTACAAATTCATATACAAGGAAACCAGCCATGCTTCTTCTACCATGCTGTCACTTTTGCCTCCACTTGTTTTTGGTTTCAGGCAGGGCTTTAAAATATTCCTATTTCTCTTCTACTTCATCTTTTTACCACCCTGCTGCAAAGTGTTCCTCTGCAGTGCCTGTCATTGTTTCTCCCTGAATTAATTGTTGTGTGTAATTGTGACCTGCTGCAGGACACTGCCTTGCTCTATTAGAGAGAGGTGCTAATGAAGAACATTGGGTACCATATGACAGGAGAGCAAGGCTCAGCTCTCCGGGACGTGTACTTGCTGTACTGTTACTACCAGCCCGGGCAGAAATGGTGTTTTTGTCTCTCATCATTCACTGGCTAATGATTGTAATTTTTACTTGCTGAGAAGATCTGGATATCATGGACTTCATTAACAGATACATGAGATGCTACCAGATCTGCATTAGGGGGAGAGAGGAAGAAAACAACCCCTGCGTGGAGGCAATTTTATTATTTATCTGTAGCAGTAGAAGAGACGCAGAATTACTGTGGGATTCGGCAGTGTGTCTAATGAGCTGGGCTGAGCTGGAATCCAAGCAAACCTATTAACGAGAGCAAACTGCAAAGATGAGGCCCAGGCCTGAAAACCTTCACATCAAACACAGGATCCAGGCAGTGCTAGAAGGGCTTGGCTGCTTTGTCTTCCTCCGCGTGGGGCCGGGTCCTTGTGTGCTGCTGTGTTTGTGTCTCGAGAGGTTTCTGCTTGCTGTCACCCACAGGCTTTCTCCATCCCCTTTTCTCCTGCCAGCTCCTTCTTACTCATATATTGGGTGAATTGGAGCTTCTGATTTAATCTTCAAGACAACAGAGCCAGAGTATTTTCACTCCCATGGGCCATAGCTCCTTGAGTAATTGCCTGAATTGAAATATTGCAGCATCTAGCCCCAGTTTTCAGTTGCAGGCAGTGCAGGTTGGGCTGGCTGGGGACACTGGCTGCTCACAGTGGTACCTGAATCTGTATCTGCAATTAAATGCAGGTCATACAGGAGAGAAAGAAGTACCTGATTTGGCTGACATCTCCAGTATAGCTTTACAGAGTCTCTTTGCAGTGAATCAGAGACTGCAAGTAGTGTCAGTTGTTAGGTGACCTCAATCTCCTTTTACCTGGAGCCTGTGAAGGCTTGTTTCAGTTCAGGAACAGGATATTTCTTACATAGCGCACGCTGGCTGAAGACTGACCATTCTCCCTTCACCTAGAATAACTGTTTTTTAATCAGGCTGACCTTATTTGCAACAGTGATAGCAATTGGAACTAGAGGTTTGCAGCAGCGTTGGAAAGCTTTGGAGAGCAGAATAGATGCTTTGTGACACAGATAAAGCTTTATCCCCACATTTAATACCAAACCCAAGGCACTGAAGCAAATTTAGAGGGACTTGACCTCTCACCACTGCGATCCTTTGGGATCTGGGGCCTCATTTGGAAATAACACAACGGAACAGAGGCATGAAAGTAAAAGGGGAGTCTTGAAAAAAAAAGAGGAAAAAAAAAAGAGAGATGTTTATCTTGTAACATGGCATTTGTACTGAGTGCTTGCTGACAGTATGGTGCAGCAAAGAGCTCGTCTTCCTAAATCCGTGCCAGTTCAAACATCGTCAGTGCTATTGTTGGATCACTTTGTTTGAAAATGGGTCTGTTGGGTAGACAGCCTGGTTCAGTGAAAGCAGCTGTGTAGAACACTTCAGGCACTTCCTCAGCTTTGCTTTATTTAGGGCTGCATGAGTACGAACAACAAGAAAAAAACCCGTGCAAATACAGGATGTGAGGTGGGCAGAATGTTCTCAGTCACTCAAGAGACTGGCACACACCTTTGCTTCTGGTTTGTTTATGACAATGCCTGCTATGGGCTGCCTGTTTCCAATCTGTTTGCCCCAAGGAAAACACTGAGCTTCAGAGAAATGTGTGAAAATACAAGGCTTGTGGTTTTCTCGATGGGAACTGTGTGCAGTAGGAAGTTGTGTGTGGGCCAAGTCATCTGGACGTGGAAGATGAAAAGGAATCCAGCAAAATGCTTCACTGTCCTGCTCACGAGATGCTCATCTGGCAGCACTTGCCTTCTCTCTGAGCCCCACATATTGTGTAGGGGCAGCTTCTGCCTTTCCCTAATCTCAGGAGATTATTTGATTTGGTTGCATTCATGGTTTAGAAGATCTGGCTGTGTCCCAGCTGCTCCCTGTTCCCCCATGCAGCCCACGTCCCTCCCACTGTTGGGCCATCCCTTCCACGTCCCAGGCTGGGACTGGAAAGGTCCTTCCCCATCCTGTGCTATGCTCTGGAGAAATCATTGTTTCACAAATAGTTTTTCCATGGGATTTGCTGGCTGGGAAAGTCGGGCTGGGCTGTGCAGCCTGATTCCCCGTGGCGGGAGCGCATCGCCCTTCCCCTTCACTCTGGAGGAGCTGCTCATAAGGGCTCCCCATGCCCACTCTCAGAATTAATTAATGCAGCTCATTGTAGGCTATTGAAATCACCTGCCTTCAGCTTCCAGCACTTTGGGCATAAGTCATGAGCCCTTTGATTTGAGGAGAAATTGTTCAGATTTTGTGTTGGAAATTGCTAGCAAATGCAGCCCGTATTCTGTGTCATTTTTGTTTTTATTGAAGAGGAGAGGATGTGGCTCATGGAACATCGATGGATCCAGGCTGCCTTGGCATACACTAAGTAAGGGTTTGTTTTCATTGCAGCTAGCTAATGAGATCCTACTTTGACAATTCACATAAACACTATTAGAGAAATGAAATTTTTTATCTCGCTCTTTATCATGACTGGATTCAAGGTAAAGGCTTGTATGGAGGTAATCTGGAGGGATAACTCTGAGGTAAATCGTACCTAGTCTTTATGAAACCCTTATCTGTTTACCTGCAGGCTTGTTTTACCTTCAAGGCTGTTAGCTGAGGTGACCTGTGCCATTTCAGTCCAATTACTTTCTCTAGGCATGGGTCCAGGTAGGGTTGTTTTTTACGCTAAACGTGGTGGAGGCAGGCTGGGTTGCTTTAATATCCTTCCACTTCTAAAGTGGAGTTGCTTTACTCTTTTCCCTATGTCAGAGTGCTCAGACTGGACCTTGTTGACCTTCTCATTGGCAGCATTCATGAGGAAAGAGTCACTAGAAGAGGCACTCCAGCTTATGTTTTATCCTTAACTTGCTGGTTTGGGTGATGGGCATTGTAGGCAGAGAGAGGTTGTCATTCTGTCTCATCTCACTGCACCTTTTTGGTTTTAGAGAGCAGCCCACCCTGCTCTCTGCTTCTAGGTAGTTTAGTTCTTTTCTTCAGCTCTTGGCTGTTCTCCTTTGTTTGAAGCCCTTCGTGTGTTCCAGCCCCCATGTTCCACTGTAAGAGTCTGCAAACATGTGGCTTTTCTGTCTGTGCAGCTCTTTGTCACCTGGGTGTGCAGTCCCAGTGTTCCAGCTGGCTGTTCCTCACCTCTGTCCTTGCACAGCCAGGCCACACATCGCCTTGTCTCTCCAAAATCCCACTCCTGTTTCTTTTGGCTGGAATAAACAATAACCCCCCCATTCCAGAGCCAGTGAAAGGCAATGGAAAAATCTTCCTTGCGTCAAATCGACGCCTTCCTTTCCAAACTGAAAGCCCTTGGCAGACATGGAGGAGCTGAGCTGTGCTGCTCAGCTGTGGCTCACTGACAACTGTTACTGCCATCACCAGTGAGGGAATGGGAAAGGGGAAAAACTTAACTGGTATAGCTTGCTGGGGAGACCTGGATGAGCCAGCCCATCCTCATCTCTTGGGACACTTGTGGCAGCCCTCAAACCAGGGTGCTTGGAGCCTCCAGGCTCTGCCAGGAGTCCCTGCCATGCTCTGGCTCCACGTGCATGGGCACAGACTGTCACCTGTGGTCCCCAGAGCCTGTTGCTTGCCGTCAAACCGTCTCTGGGTGCATCTTTTCTTGGGGTGTTACCATGAAAAAGCCTTTACAAGCTCCAGGGACACAGTCCTCAGCCTGGTTTGCTTCACAGCTCAGATGAAACCATTAAGACGGTGCTTGTCTCTTCTCATATCAGTTCAGTGTTTTAATTGCATGAACTGGAAGTTGCTGCTCCAGTACTTGGTGGGGGAACTTCACAAGGCTTTAATCATTTGCTAAAAAGCTTTCAGGCTGCATTACCATCTCATGGCTCTCTGTAATGAAGAGCCTGTGAGTTGAGAAACCTTCAGAGAAGTAACTCAGTCTCTGTATCAGGTAGTCCAAAGTTAGCACAGTTTTTCCTAGTGCAGGCAGGAAGCAGCTAAGCAAAGTGGAGCCCACTGGGATGCTGGCAGGAGCATGGCAGCTGTGACCAGCTCCTGCAAGGCACTGTGCTGGCAGGAGGGGCTCAGAGCCTCCTGGTGCTCTCCTGGTTGCCCCAAGTGCCAGCTTCTCCTCCTGGGCAGTGTCCAGTGAGGGTGGCTCAGCCTCCAGCTCCGCAGTGTCAGCTTTCCATGGTTTAGTGCTTGCACAGGTGACTGGTGATGCTCCCACCCCACCAAAGGGACAGCAGGTAATGGCATGTGGGATAAAGGCTGCAGGATAATGTGCTGGCCCCAGTGGAGGAGCACAGCTGAGAACTGGTGGTTCATAGCACAGAAAAGGTGGTGGATGGGGACTGCCTGCTAAAGGCTGGAGGAGGGAAGACACCCACTGTCTGCCCTGTGTTGGAAATCACTGAGCAGCTGTGGGCACTGGAGTGGGCACAGGGGAGTCCCCACAGCCCAGCTCACCCCTGCCTGTCTGCCTGCCCCTGCCCACGGCGTGGTTTTGGAGCCCTTGTGGGTTTAGGACCCCTTCTCAAGGCCATGTGCCCACCCATGGCTGGCCTGGTGCTCACACCAACACACAGGGAAGGAGTTTTGTGCTTTGTATCGGCAGCACTGCTGCGCCGGGAACGTGACTGCAGGGAGGTGATGGCTAATTGCTGCAGCGAGTCAAGGACTGTTTAAGCAGCTAATTAATTCCTCCTAATCAGCCCTTGATCTGTTGAAAACTGCATGGCATTATCTCCTCTGCTGCAACACCTTGATAATTCCTGTCTGAATGGCCTTCACGGAGAACATATTTAAATAAACTCAATAGAGATTTCAGACAGATAGCAACTATAATTACCAGCTTGTACAAATTAAAACCATGGTTTGTTCTGTTCTTTTTCTCCTGCCTTTGCTGCCCAGAGCTCCTGCTAATCATGTTCCTGCTGCCAGTGGCACGCAGGTCCCCGGGGCATTTTCTGCACATGCCTTTGGAAAGCCTGTGCTTGGTGCTGGGGTGGGCCATGGCTGCACATGGGCACATGCCAGCCTCGAGTGGTGTCATTCCTGTGCCAGGGGCTCAGTGCTGTCCTGGTGAGCTGCAGGAACAGCCCCCACACATCCAATAGGGAGGCCATGCACGATCCTCCCTAGGACAAGCCCTGCATTTTCCCCTCCTGTCTCTCCTAAGTTTTGCAACCTATAGGGAACACAGAATTTTTCTCACCTAGGAGGGACACATCTCAGCCAAAGTGATGGAGGCTTTCAGCCTGGCCACAGTGTTTACCTCATGCTGTTGGTGTTTCCCTTTGGCACTGGACTGTCTGCACTGAGTGCTGCTGGCTGCCATGGGGCTCGAGCACTGAGTTAGGAGGGATAAGATCAGGCCATACTCATTTCCTCCACAGCCACTTGGGACAGCCAGAAAGGCTGACTCCTCTGGTGTCTGGCAGAGGTCAGCCAGCCCCAGTGCTTGCATTTCCATTCTAGCCAGCACTGCTTCCCTGCCTGCTCCTGGGAGCACCACAGTCAGGGCCTGGGTGCTCAGGTCTTTTTCCTGCCTGTCTTTAGGTAAATGTAATGGCTGTGAGCAGGGTTGTTTTCCAGCATGCAAGCAGTGGCAGAGAGAAGAGAATATCCTTATGTTTTAATGAAGGTTTACAGAGAATCAGAAAGGGAAAAATGGATTTTTCATGATGGGAGCTGGTCGGTGGCTCTGGTCTCTTGTGAGTGAAATGAGGGTAATGTCAGGTTTCATGCTCTTTCTGCAGGTCAGGAACCAGCTGGGGCACATCTTTCCCAGTGGGAGAAGTTCACATGGAGCCACCTAAGCCCAGAGTCAGGGATTCTCCTTCCCTAGCACTCACGGGAGAGCTTAACCCATGGCTGGCCTAGGAGAGGTCAGACTGAACAAGGAAATTTATTCTTTTGGAAGAAATTCCTTGCTACAAGGATGGTGAGACCCTCGCACAGGTTGCCCAGAGAAGCTGTGGCTGCTCCATCCCTTAGAGTGTCCAAGGCCAGGTTGGAGCAACCTGGGATAGTGGAAGGTGTCCCTGCCCATGGCAGGGAATGGAATGAGATGAGTTTAAGGTCCCTTCCAAACCAAACCACTCCCTGATTCTACGAAAATTAATTTTCTCAGGTCAGTTTTGTCTGAAGGTGTTTTTGAGTTGGGGCTGGATCACCCATATATCCAGGGTTTGCCCTATGAACTTGCATACTCTTGGGACTGGGGCTCAGCTGTATCCTGGAGAGCTAATTGTTCTTCCTCTGGACTTCTCATGGGATTTCTGATTTATGCACCCCTCAGCAGGCTTCCTAGACTCCATGGGATGGGGAAAAACCCTTCATGCTGTCAAGTACTATGAGATGGGTATGTGAAGGGAGGACATCCTATTCACTGTCATCTTTTCTCCAACCCAGACTTGGACACTGAATATTTTCATTCCAACAGTTTGTCCAGGGCAAGGGCATCCCAAGAAACGTGCAGAGCATCTCCCCAGGTGGATGATGGGATTTTGCAGCATGTAGACACAGCCCCTCTACCATGGAGAGCTGGGAAGCAGACACTCACCTCAATCCTCCCGTGCCTCAGTTTCCCTTGATTTGAAAGGAGCTGCTAATCCATCCCAGCCTCCCAGGAGTGCCACAAGGCTAAATTCACCAGTCCCTGCACGTTTTACTTTGGGTACCATGGTGATGGGGCAATGTGAGGACATAAAGTGACTGATTTGCATTGACATGCAAGGTGTCCCTTTGTCCTGAGCCTTTGGGCTATCTGGTTTCGTTGCCCATCTCTGGGGCAAGCCAGATATAGCAGTGGAGTCACATGAAACAGCACAAAGGCTCTAATTCAGAGCTGGGACTGAGCAATTAAAATGTAGCGTGTTCAGAAGGCAGCTTCCCTGGATGGCAGACAAAAAGAATCAATTTCCTTCAAACAAATACTAAATATTAATGAGAGGCCATGGTCTGCCATGCACACAGAGCTGGAAAGAGCATTTCCCGTTGATCACTGCAGAGGCAGGTTCGTGAGATGAAATTGCTTTTTGAATGGTTATTTGTGGCCTTTCTCGAGGTGGCTCGTGGTTTGCCTGCCCAAAGAAAGAAAAGAAAATGCAGAGCATTTCCATTTTCCATCAGGGCAGGCACTGGGGATGTGTGCCGGTGCTTTCATTTTTGTTTACGCACTTGCCCGAGTGGTTGGGGAAATGTCTTGGATCAGTTACGTAGAAATCAGCCCCAAATTTACGTCTAGGAGGAAGCAATTCTCTGGGAACATCAGCCAGCTGAGCCTGCCCCCAGAATGGCCTGCCAAAGGCAGAACATGGGACCCAAGAGCATCCCCAGCTTTGCAGCCACATCCGCTCATTGATTTATTTCAATAACAAGCATTGGGGGAAACATTAAAAAAATTACTTGCAGCCCTCACCAAGTATCCTAAAGTGAAAGCAGAGTGCTGGAAGCTTTGGAAGAGGAATTTTTTCTATTGCTTTGACCCTTGGGTAAGTCAGGAAACTTTGTATTAACTCCATTGCCAAACTTGGAAGAAAAATAAAAATGCTCCTCTCTCTCTCTTTCCAGGACACACAGCCCTGACAAGGGGCTTGCCATGGTCAGCAAAGTGCCACCTTAGCTGGGAGGGCAACAGCACACCAAGAATGGGTGCAGCCTCCTGGGAAGCAGCTGGTCTCAGCCCTGCTCTGTCCCACACACGGCCATGGAGGATGCTGGAAGCATTCTGCATCTGTCACACAGTAAATAATAATACGTCGGCTCATGATTTTATAAAGCCATTAAGGCAGCTGCGTAGCTGTGGGTCGATCGAGTGCTAATATTAGCTCGAAATGACTAAAATTAGAAAATTAGAACCAAGCCAGAACTAATTAGTTGTTCAAGGAATAGAACCAGAACCGGAACTAATTAATTGTTACTGAAATATCGCCGCAGGGCCCAGTGGGTGCCGCTGCTTCCAGCCCCGCACTAGCTCCCAGCTTTGCTTGGAATGGCTCCTGTGTGGGCTTGAAAAGGAGCCTGGGGTCCCATCTGAAGGCTGTGACAGCTAAATAAGAGTTGGTCTCTCAGTCCCAGCTGTGTGATGCAGCACAAACTGGGCTGTGCTGGGAGTGATCCCATCGCAGCCGTGGCAGCTGCTGCCTGAAGGGCTGGGAAACGCAGCCCCTCGTCCCAGCATTGCTGCCCAGATGTGCCTTTCTAAAGGTGGGGGTAATTACAGTGACCGCCTCCATGGCTCCCAGCAGCACACCAGCTCTTCCCTCTGATCCCAGAGGCTCTGCCTTCTCATCCCTCAGCTCTGCTGCTGCTGAGATGCTCTTCAAAGCTCCCTGAGCAAGCCAGGAGCTGCCATCCGTGCAAACGCCACCAGAATAATTTCCAGGGAATTAGGAAGCTGGTACAGATAACTGGCATGTGGCTGCATTTTTCCATCTGTGACTCAAGTCACCTGTGTGGTCACTTCTTTTTACTTTCCAAAGGTGGCAATGCACCTTATATTTCTTCTTCCACTCTCTCAGCACTCAAACAGCAGCTCCGATTTTAGCAGCAGCGTGACGCACGGTGTTTTAAATTCAATTTAGAATACAAACTATTTATACCAGCCAGAAAAAGGCAGTGAAGCAGCTCTCTCTGTCATGAGTGGATTTGTAATTTCAGAGCAATCATTGCATAACTAATTGAATCAGCTCTCAGCATGTGAAATCAGTGCCCCTGCTTATCAGAGGTTTTCATCGTTTCCCCCCTCCTGAAGCCAGCAGTCCCCCTCCACCAGCAGCACTTTGTGCTTCTATATCAGCCTGGGAAGAAAGCGAGACCTGCAAAGCTGCCTTTTTCTGCTCAAATTGAGCCAATAAATTACCAAATACATTTAGAGTAGATGAAGAGCTGGGTTGCAGGTGCCCCCGAAAGCTGCCCAGGCTCCATGCGAGGGAGTGAAGTGCATTTGAAGCTAATCAAGTGCCAGCCATGTCTGAGAAGCAAATTGGTGCTGAGATGTTCTGCTGACTCCCACTTCCTGCTTCATTGCCCAGGTGTGCTCTCTCTCCTTGGCTGGAATTTCGGGTCTGATGTCTGATCCAAACCTCCGGCTTGGCGCCTGCAAGTGGAGCCTAAGAGAGGCAATAAATATAGCGGCAGCTTTCCGAGGGATGCAGGAAAGGTAGAGAACAAAGTAGCTGTGAGGATTTTTATCAGCTGGGAGTGCCAGGCCTGGATTTGGTGACTGGGGTGGATCTGGTGTTGCAGATTTTGGGAGCAGCTCCAACCACCTGCATGCAGCAGCCTCCCAGGGTGAGAGGGCACTTCCTCATCTGTGGGGCCGTTTGGGAAGGGGCCCGTCAGCATCTGCAGAACAGGGAGCTGAACATGGGAACCAGGGAAAAGCGTGCTGTGAAAGGATGCTAACACCACCCCAGGGATGCTGCATGTGGATGTGTGAGTCCTGGGCTGTCACTGCTGGGCTGGGATGGGTGAGGAGGACGGACTAGACCTGAATAGCTACAGTTGCTGAGTGCTAATGAAGGCTAAGCTGGTTCAAGTGGAAGCAGTTCTCTGGGCAAAGATGGCAAGTCTTGTCTTGAGGAAGCTTGAGGGAGGGCTTGCAAACTTTTCTGGATATGCAGAGCTAGGGGTTGTTTCGGGCAGTTGTGGTTCCTGAGATTGAATGTGGGAGATGCTACAGCCCTGAAAATGAGCTGAGTGTTCCTGTGGTGCATCCCCTACTCAGGAATCTGTTTTCCCTTCAGGAGAGCAATATTAGGATCCATGGCAGGGGCCTTTTGTTTTTGGTGGGCAGCCTTAGCAATGCTCTCAGCCTTGTTAGACAAATGTCTAAGCCTTATATTTCCTAAAACTGGTGTGTAGGGTATTTTCTGGTTTGTATTTTTCCTTTTTTTTCATAAGCATGTACCTTGATGCTGCTGGCTGACCTCGTGCTGCAAGGGCACCTGCAATGCAAGCAGGGTCTGGCATAGGCAGAAGAAGGAGCTCTCATCCCCAGGCTTGGTTCAGCCATGTCCCATCAGTAGCCTCCACTTGTTTCTTGCACAAAGCCACACAGATAAAGTGTCCTGAACATTTGAGGCCAAGGCTGTGGGATTTGTTCTCCTGGGGCAGCGTGTTCCAGGCACCTCAACCACCCACTTTGTTTTCCCTTGTCTCTCCAGGTAGCCAGATGGGAGCACAAAACACGAGCATTCAGCCAAATCTTTGGCTCTCCTCATACTGCCTGTTACTGCCTGGGCGCTGCCATCCTGGTGCTGAACTGTGTGCGGAGCCACTGGTAAGGAGCTCATCCTGCTGCTATATATCTGTGGAAAGAAATGCCCCTCTAGAGTGGGGGGAAAAAAGGGACATTTGCTCAGCAGTGTTAAATCCAACCTCAGCATATTGCTTTCCAATGGTTGGGTAACTTCAGCGAGCAGCAGATTTATTTCTGGATTTGTAATAAAGATGAGGGATGCAGCAGCAGCATGGCCAAACCCATCAGTTTCACTGGTCATTAAGTGTCGCAGGTTACCTTGCTCTGCTCCCTGTGAGCAGCACAGGTGGCAGGGCTGTTTACGCAGGAGGGATCATATAGCAGCAGAATTTTTAAATTTTCTTGTAAAAATCATAAACAAAATTAAAGATGCTTTTTAGAAGCCGCAGTTTCCTGTGCAGAACAGGATTACTTATGCACTTAACAAACAGTCTCTTGAAACTCTTATCTGCTATCTCTACTACCTCTGCTAAACACTACCTGTACTAGTTAATGGTATTGTATGACTGATACACCATACTCCATGGGAATATGTCCTTTAACGTTCCCAGTGCAGCAGAGAGGTTTTACTGCAGATTTCCTCAATGCCAGCAATTTATCTGCGATCTGGTAGGCTTTATCTCCACTGCTGTTAGGAGAGACAGACTCACTAAATTCCCAGATTCAATTATACCAGGGTCAGAGCTAATGGGTTGTTTAGTACTCTGGGTAATTTCCCTGGCGCAGAGTTTTCAGGTTGGAATTTGCACATGTATTTAAGAGCTCTGCTTTCCTGGAAATGACACCAGGACCTGCCCTTGCCCTTCTGTGTTTGTCCCAGCTACTGCTGATGGCAGAAACGGAAAGAAAGCTTGCAGTGAACAAGGCTGTAATCGAATGCAGAGGGCATGTGTGTGTGCTGCTGATGTCTTCGTGACACAGCGGGCTTGGATTTTGCTGGGGAATGTCTCGACAGTCTCTTGCACAAATTACATAGTCACTTGTTGTCTGGGAAGCAATGCCTTGTCCTTGCCTTTAATTAAAAACACAGCTGGTAGAGGGACAGTCTTAATTTCCATTGGTCCTGCTGGCTCCTGGGTCAGCGAGGCTGGTGGGTCACAAGAAGGCACTGAGGGGGAAGTGCTGGGAGAGCCAAAGCTGCCTCCTGTGTCACACTTTGCCCCTGTAGAGCCCTCAGAGCCCTCCCAGGGCTGGCTCTGCTCTGTGTCTGTAGGGACTGTGGGACTCACTGAGTTTGGCTCTGCCTGTGCAGCCTAGCAGTTGGGCCCTGAAGGAAACAGCAAGGTTGATCCAGGGGCTGGAAAAGTCCCATCTGGACCTTGGGTTTGGAGGAGAGGCTCTAGAAGATGGGGCAGCTTAGCCCTAGCAGAGCACGGATGAAACCCCAGCCCATCCCGATGGGCCAAAGCCTTTCAAATTATGGTAGTGGAAAGTTTCTTTTGCCCAGATGTTTCCACGTGGTTGGGGTATTCCCTCCCCTTTCCTTGGTGCTGAAGTTGGCCTGAGTGATGGCTAGCAGGCTTTGGAGGCTATTCTGGTAAGGCAATTCCATAACTGTGGGAGGGATTGGGTGGTTCCAGGGTGATCAGCAGAGCAGCAACTACTGGAGATATCCCAAAACACACCTGGGAGCCTTTCTGCCTCCATTGCCAGCTCAGTGAGCCATCCAGGGCTGCCCAAGGCTTTTTGCTCTAGCCTGGAGAGCTTTTGCTGCTTGGCAAGGGTTCGTCTTGCCCTTCACCCTTGCATGACGATACCAGCCAGGTCCAGTCTGGGGTTCTGCTGCCCAGAAGAGCTTCATATGATACAGTTACTGTCATCTCAGTGACCAGTGTGCTAGGAGAGACATGTCCAACCTGCTCTTGCTATTCTGCTTTTCCCTTTATTTTATTCTCTGAGTCAGTTTTACTGGAGGTTTGCTGCTCTTCAGCCCCTCAGAGATGATCCCTTGGTGTGGGCTGTGCCTCTCACGATGGCCAGGGTTGCTTGTGCAGAGCGTGAGGGCTGCTGATAGTGAGCAAAAAGGCAGCCTCAGGGGTCCCTCCACCTCCAGTGCTGTAATCCAGCCTTTAAACTCCTCTTTTCCTTCTCCAGGGACTTGTTATGTGGGTGGAGGCTGCCAGGGAGCAATGAGGAGCCCAGGGGATGTTTCTTTTGGCTTTAAAAGCCTGCTTCCTTTTTGCAGCTGAATTTTTGAAAGGCTGTGAGCTGGGGGTGGAGAAGGGGAGGACAGAGCAGTCAGAACTTTGGGAGTGGGTTGGCATTTTAGCTGACAGGACCTGGGAGCCAGGATGTGTGGCTGCTCCAACAGCTGCCCCACGTGGGGTCTGTGCTGTGGTCCTTCCTCAGCCCAGCACCCTGCTGCTCTCATGCCAGCTTGGCTCCAAAAGGATACCTTGCGTGTAAGAGGGATGTCTTTGTGCTCAGTTAAGCAATTAGATGCTTCCCAGCTCTCAGGTTCATTATCAGCCTTGGCTTGTAATCCAGACTGACCTGTGACCAGAGGGGACCTGCTTAGTCAAGTGCACAAGACAAGCATCCTTAATTGCTTTGGTGCAATGATTATTTTCATTACAACAGTTTCTTTCTGCAAGAAGCAGGGAAGTTCCATCACCGAGGCTCTTAATCTGTGAAAACAATTCCTGAACTTTTGAACTATCTGCACTGTGTGCAGTTTGTGACTGTTATCTGTGTGACATGGGACGTGACAACCTTCACTGTCCTCCAGACTCGCATCCAGTATCACTCTCTCTTCCCTCACCACGTTGTTGATATCTTTCCTGCATCAGTTTATTCACAATTAGCCACTGGCACTGCCTCCAAGCCCTCCTGCACTGCCTTTGGCACACCCTGGCACGCTCCCTACCTTTGGGCAGGTACACAGGGAGGTTCTGAGCCTCCCTCCTGACAAATCTCAAGATGTTTGCCTGAGCTTAGAGGCAACACCCACATGCACACCTTGACTAGGGGGGCTGCAGGTGCTGGGGTGTCTCAGTATGGGTGAGTCCCAGGGAATGTGTTGGGAATGGCTCAGTTGCATCGTGCTGCAGGCTGGCATCAAGTCCTGCATTGATACCACATTCTGAGTATTGCCTCCTGTGTGCATTTCTCACTTGGAGCTGATGCTTCCAAGAAAATAAATCCACCCTGGGATGGGATTTTGCACAGAAAAGGAGTTGTTTGTCATTGCCAGGTAGTGCCTCTCACTTTATGCTCAATCTTGTTTAATTTTGAGCTTGGACCATGAATGAGTGTGCTGTAAATGGCATTGATCCCAGAACCACATGGCCCTGTGTGCAGAAGTGACCAAGTTTGATGATGGGAATTGAGCGTGGCCTGACAGAGCTGATGCCCCCTCTGAGCCACAGCACCAGAAATATCTGATGCCTGTTCAGGAAAAGCCCCAGGAGCCAACAGCACCTCCTGCCCACGGCATCCAGATGAGGAAACCTCACAGCTCAAATGTGAGGCAGGGGGAGAAGATGTCACAGCCCCCAGCTGACCTAAATAACACACACACCCCAGTGCTGTCAGAAAAGCAGAGTCATTATTGGCAAAAGAAGCTGTGAGGATGATGACCAGGCTGACAATTGCCAGTGGTATCAGCAGGACGATTTCGGTGTTGTTGAGGTTGCTGTTTTCTAATGAACAAGATCTTTTGTTGCAGCTTGTGCTGCTGGGCACCACCACATGGTTTTTATCCTTGTTGCCTCCTTTAGCCGAGAGGAACAAAACCTCAGGCATGGGGGACAGACCGACGTCCCACACAGTGACTGTGGCACCTTGCAGTGGTGGCTGTTGTCACCCTGGTTGCCTGTACCACTGCTGCTTCCTTGCTGCCTGCTGGCCCTTGGCCCAATTCTACTCCAATTGTGCTTATCAGCCCCAGTTTCCAGGCTGGTTTTTGGGATCAGTCAAAGGGAGCACTGCTGGGCTGCTCCCTGCAGCGACCCAGTTTGCTGGACAAGGTCTTTGTCCTCCTTTGGAGGAGAGGGATGACGAAATACACTTGGTGAGGGCCACTGAGAGATGCCCCCAACAAAACCTAGAAAGCTCAGCTTCTGTTTTAGTACAACATTTCCAGTTTTCTTCCTGCTCCATGTATCATTTGGGGATGTGTTTCGGACTGTGACTTGTTAAGTTTTCTGGTTGAGTAAATCAGCACCTGATGTGCAAACCTGGCTGCACATCCTGTCCATGTCCCAGCCAGAGGATCTGCTGCCCATTTCCCTCACTCCCACTTTCTTCCTGTGAACCCACTGGCGTGACATGTCCGTTCCCATAGTGCAGAGCCACTCTGAGTGGTTTTCCAGTTCATGTGGTTTATTATGTGGTAGACAGAAAGAGGAGAGATTCAGACTAGATGTAAGGCAGAAGTTTTTTATGAGGAAATGTTTTATGTGGAAACAGGTTGCCCAGAGAAGCTGTGGCTTCCCAGTCCCTGGAAGTATCCAAGGCCAGGCTGGGTGGGGCTTGGAGCAGCCTGGGATACTGGAAGGTGTCCCTGCTCATGACAGGGGTTTGGAACTGGATGAGCTTTAAGGTCCCTTTCAACCTAACCCATTCTGGGATCCCATGGAGCACTGATAAAACTTCTAAGTGTCTGAGCAAGCACCTCTGTTGTTCAGAAGGGTGAGCAGAACATTGCCTAATGCCTTGACTGCTCCTGTCCTGCCAGGAATTAGCCAAATCTGCCAGTTTGGCCAGAGCAGAGTTGAAGGCTTTGGGCTTTTCCCAGCTGGTGGAGAGTGTGTGCCTCTGGCATCGTGATTCAAACTGGCAAGTGTGGGGAGATGTCGAGGCAAGCCCCATTACCCCATTTTCCCTTTACAAAAGCTGGGGGCATTTTCCAAGCACCCCCATGGGGACAGCCATCCTCAAGACAGCAGCCAGGGATGTGATCAAAGTAGGTCTCAGCCACCCCACCCTCCCCTGTGCTGGAAGAAGGATGGATGCTCCTCACCATGGCAATCTCTCTGCTCAGCACAGAAGGCAATTCCAGGTACTGGGACAAAGCCTGGCTCTAATTGATGTCCTCTTGGATGCTGAGCTGCGCTGCTGCCTTGTCGTGAGCCTGAAATAAACGCTTGTCGCCAACGTGACTCAGAGGCACATGAAGGAAGGGACTGGTTTCATGATACACTGAAATATGTCATATTTCAAGAGACCAGCTCCCTAGCAAGGGAAATGCCCACAACCTTGTCCTTCCCTGCCAGGGAGGGCGAAACACAACCAGGGAGGCTCCCTCACCATCGTGGATGCTAGAATAATTGATGGCTCCATGCTGCTTGTCACGGCCCAGTGCCATAAATGCTTAAAAGGTTTATTTACCAATTCTGAGAACTCCTGAGCACATCATGTTTAATGCAAATAGAGAGTGTGTTTAGGAAGATATAAACCATTCCTAGAGGGAAAGGCAGTCCATTATCTCCATGCAAACACCTCCCTCCCTAGCTGTAAGCCAAACAGCGGGGAACTGAGCAAGACATGCTGATGAGAATAACTAATGCAGGCCTATCAGACCATGGAAAGGAAGGATGGGATCATCTGGAGCAGGAGAGACAGATTTGCCAAAATAAACCATACCATGTGCTGGTTTACTTCCAGTGCTGATGGCCAGCCAACCAGCTCATGCTCTTGAAGTCACCTCAGTTCCATATTCTGAGACCGAGTCAGGTCATTGGCATCAGATAGAGGATCCCCAAGGATGTGAGAGAGTGTGAATCCAGCTCATCCAGAGCAAGAAGCAGGCTCTGAGGGCTTTGCTCTTGCTGTACCTCTTTCTGCTTTGCCATCTATTTGCCAATGCCTGGGATCCAAGTGGGTTCCAGTACAGCATTGCTGTTCCAGATTTGCCTTCCTGGGAATCAACAAATTGCTGTAAAATTCTCCCTGGTGCTGGTGCCCTCTGGATAGGTCCTGGCCAGATGTGGAGCCAAACCCTCATGCTGTGAAGGGTACATCCTCCTCTGTGTGAGTAAATAGCTGCAGAGCATCCCCGGGGATGTCAGGGTATGTTTTGAGTGCACAGCCTGGCCAGGATTCCTTGGGCAGAAAGGCACATCCCTGCAGGGAGATTGCTTTCCTCCCGAATGCAGGCAGTGCTGGTAGCAGGGACATGGATTTTTTGGCTTCCTCACAGAGGAGACTTGTGTCATTTCAAAATAAACACCACAGAGATGATGCAAAGGATTGTGCAGCTGCTGCTGCTTCACAGTGCAGCTAGATTTGCACCTTCCCATCGGAAATTATTTTAAGCTAAGCCAGTGTGAGCCTGGTGAGCACAGGGAACTGTGCTGGGCACTGGAGGAGGGCCAGCCCTGGGGACTGTGCCTGCATTGCCTGGGGCCATGCTGTTGTTCCTCTCTCTGGTTTGGAATCCTGGGAAAAGGAATTTCCCTGTAATTTCCAGAGTGTAAATCACCCAGATGCTGTGGTGTTGCTTACTTCGGAGCATATTACATTTATTCCATGTTTTGTTTCTTTGCTCCAGTCCAAACTGATGATTAAATGTCTTGTTCTGGGACCCTAAAAACTCTTCAACAATAGAAAGCCTAGTGGAAGCAAGCTCCAAAGTGAACAGAGGATGTCATCCAGGTTCCTAAACCACAGAGTTTAAGTATTATCCTGGACTTGCTTGGTGCATGAACTTGCCATCAAGCCTTTGAAAGATGTGTTTCCAGCTGCCTGGCCTTCAGCCCTGCAGGCAGGATTGTCTGTCTTGGCTTTTGTTTGGGCAACAGGGAAAATCCAGAGGTTTGCAGGACTTAGTGAAGATGGACACCAGGGAAAAAAGCTATCCCAAGCCCTGCAGGTAGCATTATGGAAACACTTTCCAGCTGAGGAGCCCAGGACTGTGGGCAGGAATAATTCTTCTGTCCCTGACAAACAAGTGGTGGCCAGAGGCACAGGAGAGCTGTTATTCCACTTGAATTTTAGCCTCCAGGGTGCTCATTAAAAAAAGGCTCAAAGTTTCCTACCGCATGTGTCAACAACATGTGGAGAAACGCTGTGTAGAGCTCTGCAGGTCTGTTGTCTCCTTTCCTGTTATTAATGGAGTTTTTTTAATCACAGCGTTGTCTCTTTTGTCATCGTACGTTTGTGTCGGAGCCGTGCGCGATGCTGAGCCTGCCAAGCCCTGCTCTGGGCAGAGCTCAGGGGGCTGAAGGGAGGGGTCACCATTATTCCAATCACAAGCAAGTATTTGGAAGGTCAGACCCGGAATGCCTGACCCAGCCTGGAGAAGAGGAGCTGTGCTCACACTCAAAAACGCCTCGTCTCTCGTATTTTCCTTTCGCCGTTCCAATCCTCCCCCTGACTGTCAGGCTCCAGCCGTGAATCACTCCTGGGCACGTGGCTAACACATGAACACTGCAAAATATTTTGATGGAGGGGAACGGGGGTGGGAGCACGAGATAATCCAGCCAATTGTTCCCAGCCCTTCGAGTCCTGTGCCGAGGCATCGCAGCCTCCAGCGTTTGCGAGGGCGTCTGTCCCAGAGGTCTCAGTCATGATGAAAACTGGGATTTGGTGAATAAAGCAAAGCATTTGATATCACAAGTCAGTGGGACTGGTATTTCCAGGAGCAAGCAATGGCTGTGAGGAGAAAGAGTTCCCCTAAATTAAGCCCTGGCTCCTCATAGTCTTCAGCTGATTGCTTCTGCCATTGGGAGGTTGAGTAGGCCCGGGTGGAAAAAGGGATCTGGAGAGGGGATCTCCTCAGCAGCTTCCACTCCCAAAGCTCCACATCTCCCAGGGAGACGTGAGTGATGTTAATTTTCTGTTGCTGCTTTTAACAGCCCTTGTTGTCTCCCCAACAGTTTCACAGAAGCCATGAAGAGCCAGCCAAAGCTGGAGGGCTGGGACTGCCACTGGACCTACTACACAGGCTTGGCTATCTCAGCTCTAGGCACCTTGTTTGTCATCTCCAGCTTCTTAGCACTGGGATTCACCGGGACCTTCCTAGGTAAGCACTGAAAATCCAACAGCTTTACCAGAAAGTGCATTTAATCCTTGCAGGGATCTCTCGCTAGGGCAGAGTCCTGTAGGAATTTCCTCGTCCTTGCCTTCAGGGCTGGTAGATTTGTCATTTTGATACCAAAGCATGACCCAATCCTGCTGTTACCTCAGTTACCTCGCACAGAGGGGACAGCACAGTGGTTTTATACAGCAAATCCCATCACCTCCAGCATCAAGCCTGGAGGTTTGGAGCACAGCTGCTCATCTGCCAGCTCAAACACCCTCCAGAAAAGCACCCCCAAGTTCAAGACCTCACAAGTGGCACTGGCACAGCGGGTGTGAGCTGTCCAGCAGCCTGCTCCAAGCACCCACCTGCTCATCACACGTGCTGAGGCAAGATGTTGTTTGCTCTCCCCTCTGCAATAAACCTGATGTTCGTTGACAGATCCTTTTATCTGCCGCTTTATGGCAGAAGGCATTTTCCACTGTGCCTGCTTTCACATTTAGAGCATAATTCTGTTAGCATTGTTGACTTTGAAAACATGCCAGTATGTGTGGAATTCATAAAAATAAAGTAGAGACAGGAACAATAAATATCCAAGGAAAGGGGCAGCTCCTGCTGGCTGAAATAATCACAGCCCCAGCTTTGACACCTCATTTAGGCTGTGCTTTTGCAAGTGCTTTACAAACCAAATTCAATTAGCTCCTGTGGTGTCGCTAGGAAGAAGAGAGGGACGTAATAAGCCTTCCTGGTTTCAAGTGGAGTTGCAAAGAAATGTGTTGAGTTGGCCGAAATCCTGCTGCCAGAAATAGAGCTCAGCACTCCAAAACATGTGCCCTCACCCTGTATGTGCAGCCTCGCTCCTGGTCACACCCCTGTCCCTCAGCTACCAGGCACCAGCATCCTCCAAAACCACCAGCAGCCCCCTGAAGTGATGTTGTGCCTTTGGAGACATGTCCAGAAAGGCCAGGCACAGGAGTGCCCATAAGCAAGAGCTGCTTGAATGCTCCTGAAGTTCAGCCAGATCTGGAGCTGTTTACGTAAAGCCTGATTCATCCGACCAGGAGGATCCACTGGACTTGAACCACTGGGAAAAAGCAAACAAGTGAGTCAGGCTCAGCGTAAGAGGGCCCTGTCCCTTGGATCTGTATCCCTTGAGGCAGGGAAGAGCTGGGTGCTAGTGGTCCATATAAGGCATTTGTGCTCCATCCTGTCTGCCAGGGAGGTTGTCCCTGCCACCACTGCCCTGGACTGACACGGCAAGGACCAGCTCTCTCCCGTAGCAGGGCATGGCAGGCACCAGGGCAGAGCTGAGTCAGGGTGGGGACATGCCAAGACCACATGCCAGTGCAGCCAGGCTGGCTCAAGACCTCTCTAGTGCTGAGGCATGACCCATCTGGAGCCCCACAGAGGATCCATCTTTGGACTGGTAACAGCTTCTCCACTCCATACAGGCCCCATGAGTCCAAGTCAGCAAACTCTTAATGGGGGTTGTCCCTCAGCATGGTTTGTTACCCAGCCATGGGGAAGACAACGGGTCTGCAGGTCTCTGAGGATCCCATATGGGATATTCTCTTGCTCAGGACTCTCTCAGGACTGGAACTTCCAACATCCATGCAGAATTTTAGTGCTTCCCTGGTGCTGCAGGAGGAGCAAGGACTCCAGATAGCAAAGGGCTGCACTGCTTTGGCAAGGAGGGACATCCATTCTCACTGTCAACATCTGAGCTCAAGAGAAGTTTTGAGAGAGCCTCTGACACACAGGCACTTCAAAAATTACTGGAGCTGGATTTGACCCTTTGTGGGTGTTTCTACAGCACTGAGGGCTGGACCAGGCAGGGCACACATTCAACACAGCCTGTTGAATTCCTTTCTTGCAGCACATTTAGGCTCTGGAGCATCTGCAGAACGCTTTGTCTCTCTAGTGTGGGCTAAATGGTGCAGTGGGAGCTGTGTGAGTCACCCTTCTCCAGCAGGCTGGATGTGCCACCCCATCTCCAGCATGGCAGCACCAGCTCCAGATGCTGTTTGCAGCAGCTGGATGTGGCCCCTCTCCCTGGCAGAGCTATCCCTGGTGCACTGTCTCCATGCTGTGCCCTCACTGGGATTCAGCATCACTTCAGCATCACTTCAGCACCCCCCTTGTTTGCCCTTTTCCCCAAAAAACACAGTGATGAGAGCTTGGCTTATCTCAAGGCTGAGGTTGCTTTGCCTGTCTGAGCCCATCTGCCTCATGCCTCAGT
The DNA here is from genome assembly GCA_013399455.1 of Anthoscopus minutus. NCBI lineage: Eukaryota > Metazoa > Chordata > Aves > Passeriformes > Paridae > Anthoscopus > Anthoscopus minutus. The sequence goes on along the minus strand of VWYI01046894.1, from coordinate 207,007 downwards.
GACATTTCTTCCAGCACTGACCAAGATTTCAAGTCAATCTGACTTGACCGAAGTCTGTTGCTAGGCCTGGAGAAGCCAACAACTCTCCAGGGTGAAGCAGAGGTGGTGCTTCAGCCCAAGTCAGGCTCCAGGGATTCTGGGGCACCTTGCAGAGGGCACTGAATGGCTTTTGCTGCTGTCATCCCATCCTGTGCTGTGAGATGAAAGCACAGATGACTGGAGGCTGAATAGACCTCCAGCAAAGAAATAACTCAAATTAGATGCCAAAGTGCCTGAGCTTGGCAAGGCTGATTCCTGATTTGAGGGCTCAGCAAAGGCACAGGAGATGCCCAGGGTGATGCTGTGCAACACAGCACACAGTCCTGTCCCTAAGCAGCTCTCTGAACACAAACACATATAAACCACCTCTCTGGTGGTCATGATCATTGACCTGTGCAGGTTTACAGGCAGAGATTACATTGGAAAAGCTCCTGGGGAGCTGCCTGTGTGCTCCTGCTCATGGGGAGCCTGCCTGGAGGGTTGCACAGCCCCACCAGTGCTGGGCACAGATAAGCCCCTGCCAGCCCCACGGACCCAGGGCTTTGTGTGAACCTCCTCAGTGCCAATGCCATGTGGGGAGTGAGGTGTTCAGCTCAGAGGCGAGGGCGGGCAGGGGATAATGAAGCATTTTGACACATAAGAAAGCACAGAAATGGGCTGTGGCAGGGGGTGATGTGTTCTTTCTACCAGAACAATCTCAGAGATGTATTGCCAAGTAACTGTGAGAACATATAGTATGAATACAGGGCAATTATCTCACTTAGTGGCCTGTAGTTAAAGCCCAAAAGCATTGTGTAATTGGGCAGGGGCTGTTTACCCTTAGAAATAAATGTTTTAGCACCATGTGAGGTCAAAGAAATTACACTACGATACAGGTAATAATAATAACCTTGAATAGTTTGCACTCCTGTAATGCCTTTCATCTGGATTTGTGAGCACTTTCTCACCATACATTAATCCTCACCACCCTCTGTGCTCTGAGAAAGACTGATGTTATGATCGGTGCACAATAGCACCGGGAGGGACAGAGGAGACTTGCCCAAGGTCAGGGAAGGGGCTGGCAGCAAAGCTGGGGACACAACCCAGCGTGGTGGCAGTGCCATGGGCTGAGGAACCAGCTGCTCCTCAGGAATCAATGCTTGTGCAGTAGACATGGAGCATGGAGGGCGCAGTGGACAGAAAGGGAACAGAGCTGGGGAGGGATCTGGAGCACCAGGAGGTGCTGAAAGAGCTGGTGAGGGGCTCAGCCTGGAGAAAAGGAGGCTCAGTGGGAACCTTCTGGCTCCCCTGACAGAAGGGTGCAGCCAGAGAGGGGGGTCAGGCTCTGCTCCCAGGCAACAAGGGACAGGGCAAGAGAAAATAACCTCAAGTTGTGCCAGGGGATGTTTACATGCGATGTCAGGAAAAAATTCTTCACCAGAGAGGTTGTCAAGCCCTGGCACAGGCTGCTCAGGGAAGTGGGGGATTTAAAAGTCATGTAGATGTGGTGCTTTGTGGTCTCACTTGTAAGACCAACTGAGCCAGAGATCTGCGTCCTGGCCTTTTACTCCCCCCTGAAATGTTGTTCACAAGCTGCACATCTCCCTGTCATTTCTTTTCCAAGCTCCTTTCAGAAGGGTGGAAGGATTACACCAAGGTAGATGGGAAGCTGATTGGATGCTGACAGTTCTGAAAGCTTTCCTCATTACAGATGACAATCACCCATTATCATCATCATTGTGCTGATAACTGAGTGTTTTGTAGGCAGAGGTGCTATTTTCTGAAATTCTGAGAAATTCTCTGAACTATGAGATAAGGGTGAGATTATGGATGAGGGCATTTGGTCGTGGTAGTCACGATTATAACAGCTCCAAACACCATCACACAGCACTGGGTTTATTTTCACATTAAATAGGTTTGATCCCATGCACTTGCTTTCTCATGGAGTGGCATTTGACAGGCAATTTTACAAATGAGGAAACTAGAATTAACGAGTTGAGACTTCCAGAGCTGTGTCCTGATGAGGGACATGGCTGCCGTAACCTCATTGCAATGCAGGAACCTTCCTCGTGGGCAAAGAGCCATTCCTGGAAAAGCTGATAGACACAGAGTAAACAAACAACTTACTTGTTGCTGTTTCCCCAGCCTGGAAGTCAGTGCTGAAACTCTTTTGCTGTGTATCCCTGGCAGGGATGCCCTGTGGCACAGGGTATCAGTGTGCCAAAGCCCCTCATGACTCCCAATTTCATGGAGACTAACCAGAAGCTCTCTGCTTGCTCTTAGGTGATTACTTTGGCATCCTGATGGAGGAAAAAGTGACCAGCTTCCCCTTCAGTGTCCTGGATAATCCCATGTACTGGGGCAGCACAGCCATCTACCTGGGCTGGTCCCTCATGTGAGTACATGCCCCTGCAAACACCTCTGGTTGTAGGGTGAGTGTGGGGTCTTTTGGAAGGGCACAAGGTGCCAGGGTGCATTGGGGGCCAAAAAGATACTCTGTGATGGCAGAGAAAGAGCAGCATGCCCTGACATCAGGCTCCCCTGGCTATTTTTGTGCGTGGAAAATCTTGTTCTGTCTCGAAACACTCGCAGCGTTTGTTGTAGAAAAATAAATAGCAGCCAAGTGCTGGGGGAGAGGAGACATCAGCAAATGCTCTGCAGCTGAATAAGGTCCTTGGCAGGCTCTGCACTTGGAAAAATCAACAGTCAGGGCCAAATTCATGCAGGGTGTCACTCGGCAGGGGCAGGGCACTGGTACTGGGGGGCAGTGTGACCCTGCAATTACTCTGAAAAAAGCAAAACAAGCCAAGCCACCCTTTTCCCCCAGCCCACGGTGATAACACTTCCGAAACACTCCTTGTGTGATACAACACAGCTTAATAGCCTGCTTAGGAGGAAATGAATAAGCTGTAATTTAGCAGCAAATGAGCAATATACTCTATTCAGTAACAAGTTTGATGTGGTTTTCATTTAATATCACATTTTATTTATTTGCCCAGGAGAAAAAAAAAACCAAAACCCTGGCTGTGTTACTTCAGGAGCCCATGGATGTGTTGCAGGCCATTATCAATGGGTATTTTGCTCTGGTGATCCTGAGTGTGACCACCTCTCCTCTGCTTTGGTGGAAAAAATGAAGTGCTTTGCCACTTTCTGGTCATTTTTTCAGCCATGTGTGCAGCCCCTGGTAATAAGTAAAGCTGATGGTTTCTCTCCTGCCTCCACTGAGCCTTGTTGCTGTTAGTTCTGCACTTGAAATCCCCCCAGGTGCTGTCAGGGTTGGCTGCATAAGGCTGTTTCCTTTCCTGGCAGAGCCACAGCACTGGATGGAGTTTAAATCCTGGGAAATGGTGGAGGAGAGCCAAAGGGACGCAGTGCTGGGCAGGAGAGTTGGCCACAGGGTCTGCAGCAGCACCATGGAAACATGGATATTGCTGTGGAAAGTGAGGCAGAGCTGAGGCAGGATGAGTCCCCCCATACCACATCCCCCACAGCAGCACAGAAGTAGGGATTTGACCAGGAGGAATTATAAGGAGACCTTCATTTGCTTTAAAATCAGCATCAAACTACTTCCTAAAACCTTTGCAGAATCCACTGAACCCTCCTGAGCTGTTTCTGTCATGGAGTCCCTTCACCCCTCTCATTCACCCCACCACAATTCTGGGCAAGAGCAGCTCGAGGCAGCTCAGGATAGCAGTGGTTGCCTCCTTTCTCTCATTAAAAGGCTGCCACCATTAAGCCCAGCGAGGCATGACAAATAATTGCTGAGAACAAATTGCTGGAGCTGTGCAAAGTGACACCAAGACACCACCCACCTGCCTGGGGGAAGCTCAGCACAACCCTTCTCACAGTGGTTTTGGCTGTTTCTCTTCCCTGGGATCTCAGTTCATACAATCACAGAATGATTGAGGTTGGAAAAGGATTATAAGATCATTGAGTCCAAGCATTAACCCAGCACTGCCATGATCAGCACTAAAACATGTCCTCAGATACTACATTTACATGGCTTTTAGATCCCTCCAGGGATGGTGACTCCACCACTGCTCTGGGCAGCTGTGCCAGGGCTTGACAACCCTTCCAGGCAAGAAATTTTCCCAATATCCAACCTAAACATCCTGTGGGGCAACTTGAGGCCATTTCCTCTTTTCCTGTTGCTTGTATCCCTGGCTTCACCCTTCTCTCAGGGAGCTGGAGAGAGTGAGAAGGTTCCCCATGAGTCTCCTTTTCTCCAGGCTGAGCCCCCCCATCTCCCTCAGCTGCTCCTGGGTGCTCCAGACCCATCCCCAGCTCTGTTCCCTTCTCTGGACACTCTCTATTGGCTGATTTTTTGAGGGTCCACACTTTCTCCTGAGGTCCAGGGCTTTCAGATGATGTCAGGTGACTGCCCTCAGAGGCCAGAGCTGATGTCCCATCTCCCTGGCAGCAGGAGGGATGCTGAAGGAAGTCTCCAGCTGTCTGATTCTGGCCAGGCCTAAAAGAACAGAGCACATTTGTCCTCCTTTGGTGATGCATCACACTCCTTATCATAGCATCAGAGCCCAAAGGATTGATCCATTCTGATCCATTCTCATCCATAAGGGATGAAAACACATCACATCAACCAGCCTGTCCTCTGACTCCAGCCCAGCCTTAAAAGCGTCAAATGGGGTGACAGCCCACAGCCATGGGGAGCTGCAGCAAGGCTGAGCACACACAGCTACCCAAAAACTACCCAAAAAAACCTCCTCCCAGGACAACAAAACCTGACTGATTCATCATCGCTGCTACAATCAGATGTAGCCCAATATGTAGGTCAGACTCGTAAGAGGACAGGAACAGTTCACCCAAATGCTGCTCATCACCTGTAATGTTGAGCAGCCTCATTTCTCCTGCGAGACAAATGGAGCATTCACTGTGTGGGGACAGCTTTGTGTGCCTCTGGTAGGGAAGTGTTCTAACTCACAGCAACAGGCTGTGTAAATCAAAGCTGGAGCTGCAGCCAAATGATGCAATTAGAGGTCTTGCTGTCAACAAACAATCATGTAAATTTGTTCTCTCTGATAGGAATCAAGAAGGAGACATGACTAAGCATGTAATAGCAGGGCTTGGGAGAGAAGGAAGTTGCCCGAAGCTTCCTAATGAGGGAAAAAGTTATTACAGAATGAAAATGGTGAAAAGGTGGAGATTTGTGGGTGCCTCTCCAGGGACTGATGAAGCTGGGTGGGACCTGAAAGGGGCTTCAGTATGAGGTTTAGGTAGTTCAGTCTCTCTCTGCAGGTGTGTTTTCCCAGCAGCACAAGTCATCTTGCACCATGCTGGTGGGATGTTTATCCTCATAAAATCGCAGAGTAGTTTGGGTTGGAAGAAACTTGAAAGCTTATCTTAATTGTCCCACTTAATTAGGACACTGGTGATTACCTTTAACTGCTAGTGGCAGCTCCAAAAGGGAAAAGAGCTGGCTGTCAGCAAATAAAATATTTAGCTGGTCCTTGGTGGGGAAATGTCCAAGGCCAGGCTGGACAGGGTTTGGAGCAAGCTGGGATTGTGAAAGGTGTCCCTGCCCTTGGCAGGGGGTGGGATGAGATGAACTTTGAGATCCTTTCTAGTCAAAGCCATTCTGTGATTCTGTGGCATCTCTCTTCAGAGCAGGAGGTGACGAGGATTTTTGGTCCCAAAGCTATGGCCTCTGCTAAAAGGAGCAGCCATCTCCACTGTGCCCTCAGTTCTCAGTCATCTCTCCCCATAAGCCGACAATGAGGAGCATCAGTGAGGTGGCATCAGTCCCCCATGCTGTGCCTGGTGACATCTTGCTGAAGGACACATTCGTGAAACACCTTGAAATGGGTTTAAAAGTGAACCGAGCCCCCAGTGCCCAGCCCTGATGCAGAACCCATCCCAACACCCTTCCCAGGGCAGGAATGGACTTTCCCATCCCTTTCCATCCCCATCCCTGCACTGGCTGAGCCCCCCCTGGGATGTGTATGGTGCCATACACTGCTCTGGCTGCCTTTTGTCCCCTGTACCTTGAGCGGCCCATTTTTTTGGGACATCAGGCACTTCCCTCAGAGCATGGGCTGGGAGGTGCAGCTGTATGTCAGCAGCTGCTCAGCCCTTAAACATCCCTATAATCTCAGGATTTAGCATCAAAGCAGGAGCTCTCGTAGCAGACACGTGCAGGGATCAGACTTAAAAAAGTCGCTGAAGTAGGCTGGGGAAGAGTCTTTGCCAAGTAACATCTGTCTAAGACAGTTAACATGAAGCACAAAAAAAAAAACCCCAACCCTTTTGTTTGCTTCTGTTTAATGAGCGAGGAGAGCTCTCTGCAGCCCGGTGTCTCATTTCACTTTCTTAACCAGGTCTTGCATAAGCCCATGTACTTACCTGATCTTTTCCTTCTCTTTCAAAACAGGCACGCCAGCCCAGCTGGCCTTTTGCTGACAGCTGTAGTGGCAATTTCCTACACAATCGCTGTGCTGTATGAGGGGTGAGTAGCTGTGCAGAGCTGGAGAGCTTCTAATTATTTCTACCAGCTTTAACTCTCGAGGTTTCAGAGAACTGCACAAGGTAGAGATGGTTTTATTCCAATTAATTCAGCGGGGAAGAAGGAAAACAGAGGATTATTTTTCAATTGTTTTGATAATGGGCAGATTCCACTCTGAAACTATTTGCTGAGTTCTAGGAACATTTGTGCATTTTTTTTATTTTTATCAATATGAGGCCTTTTTTCCTTTTGGGTGCCAGATTCTGTCTATAGAAGAATAAGAAAGGGAGTGAGAGGACTTATAGTGTCTTCAGAAGAGCCCCCTACAAGAAGCACTTGCATTTTGTAGTTTCTTGGATGGGCTTCTCTGCTGTTTTGCACCACAGTAGCCCAGCCAGCAGCACAGAACAACACCCAGAAGCAGCAGTTGTACTTCAGCAGTGAAAGGTCTTTTATATTTGCAAGGGAGGAAGAGATGCAGAGAGCCATGGTCTGCATGAGAGGGAGTCTGAGTGTGTGCTGAGCCTTGTCCTGCTCAGCACAGGGGGTCCTGTAGCTGCTCCACAATCCAGAGAGGCTGAACCCAGGATTGCCATGGCACAGGAATAGTCAGGCTGTGTCAACCTGTGAAGGACAAATTTTGTAGGCTCAAAGGTGAACACTCAGTAGCCTTGATTTCAATTCTTCCTCCTTTCTTTTGCCCGTCTCTTTTGTCTCTGCCCCTCTCTCCCAAATTCCCATCCTCCCACCTACAGGCCTTTCACAGAGGAAATCTATCGGAGGAAGCAGAAGGGAGTGAAGAACAAGTAGCCCCAGGTACGTTTGCTGATGGGAGCATTTCAGGGGCTGCTTTGCTGGGCTCCCCCACCAATGAGCACCCCTGCCCAGTCCTGCCTTCCCTGGCTCCTCCAGAGCCCTTCCCTCACTTCTCAAAGCATTAGAGTTTAAAGCCTCTGCAAAATCCCAGGCAGAGAGGCTTTTCACAGCAGCAGTGGTGTCCGCCTCTTGGCACCTGATCAGCAGCCCCCAAACTGTTTTGATTATACACTTGAGAATCAGTGCGAGGGAAAATTGCTGGGGAGCTTTGTGGCACCAGGCTTAATCTGAATCAGGCAGAAAAAAACAACTCTTAGCCATGGCAGGTGCTCCAGAGAGTGGCAGGGATGGTGTGAGATGGCATGTGTGCCTGCTCATCCGCCAGGGAAATCGAGCATCCCTGCTTCAGCTGCTCCTTGCCTGAGCCAGGAACATTTCTGCCAGTGGACTCACCCTAAAACCTCAGCCCAGGCTTGTCTGGGGAGCCAAAGGCTTCTCCAACAGCCTGGCCAGGCCCCTTTCCTGGGGGTTCACTGCCATCCTGGAACCCCCAGTGCATTTGCCTGCTGCTTGTTGGAGAGCTGGCACAATCCCACCATGCCACTGAGGTTTTGGCAGCACCCTGACTGCTGCTCTGACAGAGCTGCTGTGGCACCAGTGAGGTCCCCAATGGACTCTTGTCCCTTTGCCTTTTGCAGGACTCTCTCTCAGGTACCTGATGCCTCTCCAGTCCCCATTCTGTCCGATTTGCCCATTTTCCTACTGATGTATCCTAGTAATTAACCCAGCAACCCTTAATGAGCCAACTGAGCTCCCTGCAGCACTGGAAGTGACCAGAGGAACAGCCTGAGCATGGTGGCAGCTCCTTGCCACTGCCCATGGGAGATGGAGGTCCCTGTCCCCAGGTCTCTGTCCAAGTCACTGCAGCTCCTGATGCTCTCCTGGGAGTTACACCGTCCTCACCCCTTCTCTCACACTGGTTACTGGAGATCTGCAGGCAAAAAGGAATTCCCTTTGGACTGGAGGGAAAGCAGTGATGGAAACACTGGGGGCCTTTCATAAGTGAGCTCTGAGCATATGGAAGCAGCAGCTCCAGCTGATCCCGAAGATTTGTCTTGGTGCCGCCTAAGAGCCACAAGAAGCAGACAAAGCTTGGGTGCAGCAGTGGAGAGAGCTGAACAGCCCCTGAGGATTCAAACACAGATGGGAAAGGAACAGGAGAAACTGCTGTGAGCTCAACAACAGCAAAAATCCAAAAACCCCTTCTTTTTTGGGAAAGGAACCTTCCCATCCGGAGCTGCTGTTTCCCACCCATGCAGAGCCCTGCAGCGTCTCCACACTGTTGCAAAGGCTCCAAGAAAAGTGACTGAAAAGCACAGGAATGTGAATGTATGACCTAAACCACAGCCCAGGGGCATGGAGAGATGGCAGCTGTCCCATGGGGAAGCCCCAGCATGGAGAAGACCCAGGGGAAGGGTCAATCCCTGTCTGCACCTCACAGATATCACACCCCTGGCCATGTTGATGCATCAGCCCCTCCTTTTCCCTGGGTCCACATGAAGGTCCTGCTGCTTTTCCCACCACCCAGTGCCTTCCAGCTGTTTTTCACTGTCTTGCAAGGGAAATGGGAGGGAGGAAGGAGAGGGAAAGGTTTGTTTCTGCCTTCCACACCGAGCAGCAGCCAGGTATGGATGTGCCTCTCTGCCCCTGCTACCAGCCTCAGCACGCCCCAGAATTGTCCAGTGCTGAATCCTGCTTTGAACAGAAAGACTTCAGGGGTGATGCTCCAGCCCCAGGCTCTGTTTTCACAGATTTCCAGAACAGTTTGAGAAATAAACTGTAAATTACCAAAGAAGCAGGTGCTGGAGAAGGGAGCTGTGCTGCTGCCAGCTCCCGCATGGGCACTGGAATGCGAGGCCACTTCTCAGCATCACATCCCTTCCACAGAGGGGCCTCCCTCTTCTCAGTGTCACCTCCGTGAAATGGTTCCACTTCCTTTTGCTTTTACACATTGTAATTAACTCACCCTCCAGGCATTGCTCAGCAGAATTAAAAGTGTTGGTCTCTTTTCAGTTCAGCCTCCATTTCCTCCGGAAGGGCTTCACAGATGCTTTGTTTGTGTTTCATCACTTCAGAACCATTACACATAGATTTATTTTTTATTGCCATCTCAACCACCTTCCTCTCAAAGATTTGGGCATAGTATTTTATTTTTAGATAAGTTTCCACATTCTCTTCACAGCTAATGTTTATAGACGAAGGCTAAACCAGCCCAGTACCCATAGCAACCATGGAGGAGAGGATACATTGCATTATTCAGACAATTTATGTCAGAGTTGCTGGTCCTGGCTCAAAGTCTCTGATGTCAATAAACTTGGATTTGTTGATAAGTGAAATCAGTATTTACTGAAGAAGCACGTGCTCATACGGGAAGAATTATTCCTAACGAGAACACAGCGAGGGCTGTATTTGTGCTGCCTCATTCCTGGTCTGGGGACCATGTGTGCCTTTCCCAGTCCCTGCTGCAAGGCCAGAAGGGGCCTCAGATGTACCATTCCCCTCCCCAGCCAATATCAGCCTCCTAAAATGTGTGTCTGTCACCATAAACCCCAGTGGTGGAGCTGCTTCCCATCCCATGCCTGCAGCATGCCATGAGCACAGGGATTTGGTGCTGTGCTGGGGCTGGCTTCACAGACTCCTTCCCCCTTGATCTGCCATTTCCAGCCTTTCCCACTTCCCAGCCATTCTGTGACAGCTTTGCATTGCACAAGGTTTTTTTTTCTGGGGCTATGCCAGACACATCCATGGTTTTAGTAGTTCTTCTCACAGCAGCCAGCACAGATTAAATGTCCCTGCCTTCATAGAACTGGTTCTGGCTGCCATGAAGTTGGAGTTTGATATTTTAGAAGCATCTGCTCTCATCCCTGAAGGTGAGGAGCTAGAAGTTGATGTTCCAGACCATCTTATGGGGTCTGAGCCCACCTTTCTCCCTGAGGCAGGAAGAGGCCTTGTCCAGGACCAGTCCCAGGTGTTGCTCTGCTGCTCCCCGGGGCTGCTGGGAGGGAAACACAGAGACACCATTATTTATGTTGTTTTATGGTATTTAACAACAAGGGATTAGGTGACTCTCCTTGGTTATAAGGAAAAAAAAAAGTGATTCCTCTCCAGTTGCCTAATATTTCCAAGAATTTTAGATTACACAGGGAGGGGGTGAAGCCTTCAGGCTGAGCACAAAATGCTGGTGGTGCTGCAGCTGTTTCTCCTCTCCCTGGCTGCAGCTGGGACACATACTGCATGGAAGCAGGGATGGATCTTGTGGCCAGGGTCAGACCATGAGTCCTGCTGCTTCCAGAGGGGAGACCTGCACTCAGGGACCCTCAGGACCAGCCAGTTGCAGCCCCAGCTCTGCACCAGCAGAGCGAGGAGCATCCTGCTCTTGCAGAGGCATCAAGGGCCAAATGGGGTCGCTGGAAATGGGGTCATAGGGACATTTTCATACCTTCATGCCTTCAAAATCCAGCATGGGTCTTTCTGGGCCCACTAGAGCTTGGCAGGGGGGTTGTTTGTAGCCTTGGGAATTGCTTCACGTGATGCTGTGTGCTGACGCCACAGATAACGCTTCCTTTGAAGTTTGGGATATTTCTCCAGCACAAACACCAGGAAAGGAGAAACTGGTTAAATCTCAACTCCTACCTGGCAGGGACAGCTGGGTCACCAAGGCCATTCATTGCTCTGTGCTGCCTCAGGTTCCCCCAGTCCCACCACACAAACTCTGCCCACCCTCATGGAGGTTTTCTCTGCCTGGCTCCTCCACATATATCTCCCTTCCACGGAGCTGCACGTGGTAATTCCTTGGGATGAGAGGAACATCTGTCCAATAAACACCCCGGCAACGGGGCCAGCCCCACACTCACAGGATGCCTCATCCAGGAACACTCTGGCAAATGGAGCCTGTGGACCTTTCCCTGATGGTGGTGACATCCAGGAGCAGGGACACATTCCCAAAGGCCCTTCCCTCCGTTGTGACAGCCTGTAACCCCGTGCCCATGTTTGATTTCACCCAGGGAAGCTGCCCTGCCTTGCCCCAGGCATGGCCCTTCCGTGGCAAAAAAGCACAGAATAAACACGTGGTGCAATCGGGGCCGCACGTGCGGCACTGGCAGCGCTGGGAATTCGCCATTCCCGCCCGGCTCCTGCTTGCTGACTCTGCACTTGGGCTCTTTGGGAAGATGGCAGGAAGTGAGGTGCTCAGGGCTCTAGTGAGGGCTCCCAAATCCATCCCAACACTCAAGCAGAACCTTGGTTTTTTTGCCAGTGGTTGGGAACTTAAAAGTTCTGGGGGCAGTTTGGGCACTGCTTTATTGTGGATCCCTTAATCTAGAGAAGGTGGACAGGGGACATGACAGAATTTATCTTTGTGGGGGAATAAACCAGTCTGTTCTATCCCTGTTGTGTAGGGAAAACAGTCTGGACTTTAAATGCTCACAAAACAATGGGGAGAACGCCCTGGTGGGTAACTATTCCCATGTGGGAAACCCACAGTGCTGGAGCCCAAACAAATGCCTGGGGCAGGATGGGGATCCCAGGGCTGAGCTGCATGGGCTTTGCTGGCAGGTCCATGCTCAGGGATCTGGGATACAGGCAGTTCCCAACTCATTGGTGTCCAGGGGAAGCTTTGAAACTTCCCCCAGTGCCAAGAGAGCAGCAGCAGCAGCACCCCATGCCCACTGTTCCCCTGGCCCTGGCATCACCCCCGTTAGGGACAGGGTGGAAAAGTCTCCATCCAACCCAACCCAGCCCATTTCCACCCTCGCTCTGGGGGTCCTTACGCACGGAGCTCCTGCCATGAGGCAGAGGACAAGTTACGAGGCTGTTTTCTTTAATTTGCACGCTCAAAAGCCGCCCTGAGACAGCCTGGTGAGCTGTATCCTCCTTGGATCCTGTTTCAAAGGGAAAAAATGGTAGGAATGTGCTGCTTTTTCCATGTTGCGTTTTCTTCGGGAGGAGCTGTTTACGGAGCGCAGCTCCTCTCCCAGTCAGGGTGGCAGGAGGGCTCAGAGCCACCAGAGTCCCAGGAAGATGCTGGGGCCAGGCTCTGCCTGTTGGGATGGGAGCCTCCAGGGTCCTGGATTTGGCCACTGCCTCAGCCTTTGCCCATCTCAGCTCCCCCAAATCCCAGCCCCTCCACCCCTGTGCCAGCCTCAGCCCCTCTGGAGCCACGGGAGCAGCCATAGAATGTTACAGGAAACATCTCCAGGCCCCAAGCCCCCAGCACTGCTACCCCTCCCTCGACCTGGCACTGCCCACCTGGCTCCCTGCCTTCTCCTGGGCTTTAATTTCTGTCCTGCCAACCTTGCCAACCATTGCTATTTCCATGGGAACCTTCCTGAAATCCACAGCAATGCATCCACGGGGGTCACCAAGCCTCCCTCTCCCCTGAGCCTTGTGTTCCAAGCCCAGTTGCTGCCTGCCTTGTGTTCCAAGCCCAGTTGCTGCCTATCTCCAGTTACAGAGACATTTCTCTCTGATCCCAGAGAAGATGAAGGGAACTCTGTACTTTGGAAGGAAGCAGAAGGTGCTGGAGTTTGGGGACACTTCCAGGACATGGAGATGCCTCTGTTCATGTTGGCAGGATGTTGCATGACCTGTGGGCAAGAGGATGGGATGAAAGGAGATGGAAACTGGGATCAGGGGATTTCCACGGTGCTCCTGGCTCGGAGCTGCATCGTGCTGAGCACAGGGATGGTGTCTCAAAGGACCTCTTGCCACTCCTTGCCTGGATAACTCCTGGAGCTGGGGATTTGAGACATCTCAGGCTTTCAGATTCTCTGTTAATCAAATCCCAAGTGCTAAAAGGAATCAAGAGACATGAAAAGTGCTGCTAAAGAAGCAGGGGGTGGGGGAGGGAAACAAATAAAGTCACCTCCCGGTCCCCAGAGAAGGAGCAGCTTCTGCATCATATCTCATCTGGGAAAAATTATATTTTGGGAATTACGTGCTTCTTCTGAAAAGCCTTAAAGAGATTTAATAAAATGAGACAAGCTAATAATATAGGGAATGAATAGCAACCCTGGATGCTGCATCTTGATTTAATCAGATGCTTTTCCTCAGGGGGACAAGCAAGAACTATGGCTAAAGTCTCCCTTCCCTACCCAGCTGCTCCCCTCTTCCTCTGACCATTCACTCCTTCTCATTGCCCAGGGGAGCAGCCAGGGCAGGATGTGGGCAGGAGTCCCACAAGTCCCTACTGTTCACCAGCAGATGCTGGGAAATGCACAGCCCACGCTGGTTCTTTGGGAGCAGGGTAAGGAGCTGGACACCAGCTTGCTGTACAGCCCCCAGGGAGGGGGGCCCTGTCCAAAGAACAGTCCTGGGGGAGAAAAGCAGGAACTGGGGAGCCAGGAGAGCTGGGCTTGGCTCCATGTGCATGATTGCTCCAGAGCCCAGGAATGCTGTGTGCTGCTGCACAGGGGATGAGCCCTTGGTGGGATGTGAAGCATCTTAACAGCAATGATAAGGAGCTCGTGTGGGGTGTGCTCCTCTCCATGGCCTGGGACAGCTGCAGGGTCTGCATGTGCCCGGTGGGAGCAGCACAAATGGCTCTTCCAGTCCTGTTTCCCTGCTTGGACCCACAGGACCCGGCCGTGAACCCAGCCTGGCCCCGAGGGGATGATCCTTCCCAGCTCCGCAGCACACTCAGAAACCAAACTCATGTTCTGATGTAATTGTCCTTTTCCGAGTATCCCCCGCTCGCCTGTCCCTGTGCTGGGCACCCCGGTGTCGCTCCTGCTCCCTGGAACATTTTGCTTCCTACATTTTTGCCGTGGTGCTGCTGCTGTGAGCTCTGTTTTGCTGCTGCACAGTTCGTCCAAGCTGGGCCCTGGGGAGCCGCATGTTCTGTCGCCGGGATGTTTGTGTGACTTTCGTGGAATTTCCTTTCCTCAGCCACTTGCTCGCGGACACAGGGTGGGTTTTTCTGGTTGGCAGGTGGCTGGTATACCGAGGAGAGTGAAAACAGGGTGGGAAATAGCAAGAATACAAGGATTGATCTGTGCTGAAGGTGATTCCATTGAAGGTGGCGCTGGGGTTTGTGTAGAGCATCCTGCCTGCGGCTCTGGCTGTGCTCAGCTGCTGCATGAAAGAGATTCTCTCCTCCAAAACCAGGCAAGGAGAAAAACATCCCACAAATAGCAGGGGCAAACTCTGGCAGCCGTGGGGGAAATGGCCTTTTACCTGCCTCTGCTTAAGCCTTGGGCTATTTGCAGTCAGGTCAGAAATAGGTGGTGATTTGTAAAAGAGTCAGAACCGTGGGAAGGCTTTGCCTTGCAGCGAGGTGGATCCTTTATCATCAATCACAGGCAGTGGCTCCCAGCAAATGTGCTTTGCTCCTACAGCAGATGAGTTTTAGATGAGCCTGGGAGGACTCAGCTAATGCTGTGTAATGCTCCCTGCTCAGGCTCTGCGTGACTCCGTGAGGAGCTGGGCTCTGGGATGGCACAGGCAGTGCCCACGTCCTCTTCTCGGGGAGCTCTCAGCACCAGCAGCTCTCCTCCACCCACCACAGCTCCCTGACATCCTGTCCTTGCTGTCAGGGGTCCCTGGCTCTGGTTCCACTCCACCAAGCCCACAGGATCCCAGTGCACATCTGTCTCCTGGCATGCTCTGCCCAAAGAACTGTTTAGAAGCAGCAAATGAATTTTTTTTTTCCTGTCAGCCAGGAGCAGGTTTCAAGCAGGCTATTTTTACCTGTTCCTGACTCTATTAATAGTTGTACGGCCAACAATAAATGCTGATCGAGATATTCGATTCATCTGTCCTCCCGAGGTTGCCACTTCCTATTCCCCCTGTTGTTTCCCATCAACTGCTTCAATTAAATGATCTTTTTGTTATTTGGGGTGATACATTTGGGCTTTGTGTTGGGCTATTAAACTTCTTCGCTGTCTCACACGTAGATGAATAAACACAGGAAACTGTCCCAGTTTCTCTCCTCCAAGTGTCCTTGTGCCTCTGGGCAGGATGTTTCCCTGCAGGCAGGGATGGGGCTGTACAGGGCTGTTTAAGTTTCTGCTTCCTTCCAGACAACCCCAGACAACCACAATCCCTCTGTAAGCCTTCCGAGAGTGTGTAAATTAATGTCCAAGGGTGACACCACACTCGGGGGAGATGAGAAGCTCAGCACCATTCATTTCCCAAGTGGTGCTGATCAAAGGCACCACTCTGCCCCATTCTGTGTGTTCTGGCTGTCCCTGAGGTCCCTCTCCATGTTGTAGGTGAGGCATCTGCTGCCCCAAATCTTATTAAGGCATAAACTTTTGCTTATAAACTTTTGCTTATAAACTTTTGCTAAGTTTATTGGGTTTTTTGTGGGTTTTTTTTGGTTTTGTTCTTTTTTTGATTGGGGCAGATTTTTATTTTATTTTATTTTATTTTATTTTATTTTATTATTTTATTTTTATCATAGAACAGGCTGGGTTGGAAGGGACCTTAAAGCCCATCTTCTACCCCCCCCTGCCATGGGCAGGGACACCTCTCACTAGACCAGATTGCTCCAAGTCCTGTCCATCCTGGCCTTG
>VWYI01046894.1:120836-189525 GCA_013399455.1 Anthoscopus minutus | reverse complement strand
CGGCCGCCGTGCAGAGCTCACACCGACCCTTCCTGAGAGGGAAGAGGGGCTGAGCAGCCGGGCAGGCAGCGGCTTCCTCCTTCTCCTCCTCTCCTTGTCGGCGCAAGCTGCACTTTTGCCGGTGTCAATGAAACTGGCAGCGATGATCAAGAAGATGTGTCCCAGCGAGGCCGAGCTGAGCATCCCCGCCAAGAACTGCTACCGCATGGTCATCCTGGGCTCCTCCAAGGTGGGCAAGACTGCCATCGTCTCCCGCTTCCTCACCGGCCGCTTCGAGGAGCAATACACGCCCACCATCGAGGACTTCCACCGCAAGTTCTACAGCATCCGTGGCGAGGTGTACCAGCTCGACATCCTGGACACGTCGGGCAACCACCCCTTCCCAGCCATGCGCCGCCTCTCCATCCTCACAGGTACTTGTCAGGAGGTCCTTCTGCCAGATTCCTGCTCAGTTTGGGGATGTTTTTGCAGTCCTGGGAGGAGGGAGGTACGATTTTGTGCGTTGAAGTTGCTGGGTAGCTCTTCTCGGTGGACTGGAGGATGCAGGACCCAGGTACTGCCCGGTCCTTCCTTCTCCAAGGTTCTGTTTGGTTTAGGAGTGGGTCTCTCTGTGTCCCCATCCCTGCAACCATCTCACGTACCCTCCTTGTCCCCAGGAGACGTGTTCATCCTCGTGTTCAGCCTGGACAACCGAGACTCCTTTGAGGAGGTGCAGCGCCTGAAGCAGCAAATCCTGGAGACCAAGTCGTGCCTGAAGAACAAAACCAAGGAGAACATAGAGGTGCCCCTGGTCATCTGCGGCAACAAGGGCGACCGGGACTTTTACCGGGAGGTGCAGCCCCGGGAGATCGAGCAGCTGGTGGGAGGGGACCCCAAAAAATGTGCCTACTTCGAGATCTCAGCCAAGAGGAACAGCAGCTTGGACCAGATGTTCCAGGCGCTCTTCGCCATGGCCAAGCTGCCCAGCGAGATGAGCCCCGACCTGCACCGCAAGGTCTCGGTCCAGTACTGCGACATCCTGCACAAGAAGGCGCTGAAAGGCAAAAAGCTGCTGAAGGAGGGGGGTCGGGGCGGCACGGAGGAGGCGTACGGCATCGTGGCCCCCTTCGCCCGGCGGCCCAGCGTGCACAGCGACCTCATGTACATCCGGGAGAAAGCCATCGGCGGCGGGCACGGCAAGGAGAAGGATCGCTGCGTGATCAGCTAGAGCCCCCCGCTCGCCACGGGAAGGAAAAGAAGGAAGGAAGGAAGGAAGGAAAGATGGAAAGGAGGGAGGAAAGATGCTCGTTTCCGAATTGACTTTGGGCAGGTGCCCACCCAGGCAGAGAGGGTGTCGCCTCTCCCCCAGCCTCCCTCCTCCCGCTTTCATCATCTCCCTCCCTGGGGGCGCATTTTGGGAGCGAGGGATGAGAAGGGGGAGGCTTTGGAGGGCAGGAGGGAATGTCACTGGGAACAGCTTCCTCCTCTGGGCAAAGGGACAGGGAAGAGATGAGCTGCTGGGCAGCCAGGTGGGAAGATGGGTGTGGAGGGCACAGATCTTGGTGTTTCTTTCCCTCCCAAACCACCCAGCCTCAGGTACTGTCCTCAGGAGGGAGGGCAGGGGCCTGCCAGCACCTGCCTGGGGCTTTGGGGTTGGTTCTCGGTTGGGTTTTTTGTTTTGAACTTGAGAAGCTGTGCACGGACTCTGGCTCTGTGTTGTGTGTTCATCTGTGTCTGCAAAACACATGCAGAAGACTTGCAAAGACATTGCAGAGTTACAGTCCTGATGGACCAAAAAACTGACTCTTGTTTACATTCGTCTTGTTTGATCTGCAAGATTTTGGGAGGGTGGGGGGAGTGGGAAGAGTTTTACAAAATAAAATAATAGGCACTTTATTGTAGGTATTGTTTGTCATTGACATGAACAAAAAAAAGAATCTTCAAGTGTTTCTACCGTGGGTGAAACTTGATGTTTTATTTTTTCTACAAATTAATAAAACCTTTTAAAAAATTACACCTGTGGGTTTGCCTTTGCTTCCTTGCCCTATCCCATAGCAAATCCTGCTAAACAGGAGGCCTGAGCTGCGAGGTGGCACAAGCAGCCTCTCCCTCAAGCCCTGTATTGCCCCATTTTCTCTGACTCCCAGTGCAAAGGTTCCCGCCTCTGCAAGCTGCCGGGATTTTGCCACACAGGGTAACGAGAGGCCAGGCAGGGAGTTACTCACTCCAGAGGGTCACTGAGCCAGCACTTTCCTCACTCCACTACGCAGAGTGACGGCGCTGCCAGCCCCACGACACGCCGGGCAGTGGCATGTCACTGCCTGCAGTGACCCAGCACACTGACATCACCTCGTTATTTATAAAGAGCTGATTGTGTTTCATGCTCTTTGCTGATTAACTAAGCACACTTTAATGATGTCAACACAGACTGATTCATTGGCACCCCGGCTGGGATATTGTTTTTACTCTGCAATATGAGTAAAGGAAGTACTTTGCTCGAAAGGTCACCTTTACATCTGATGGCTTTTCATCTCTTCCCAATAACATGTTGCAGTAATCATTGCTAGAAGCGAAAAGGAAACAGGATCACTCTTCAAAGAAAGATTTTCCCAGCTCCAGCTTCTCCTCCATCTCATTTTCAACCTCTGCTTCCCCCTCATGCAGCAGCACAAATCTGTGTTTAGTACATAATGGCAAAAAAGAATCATATTGAAGCCACAAAACAACAGTGGGGGAGCGAGACTGCAAAGCAAACCATCTCAGTTTCTCTTGAAACTTGGATTCAAGTTGACAGAGTTAACTTGTTCCTGAACTAAGTGCCAGACAGTTCTTTGGCAACAAGTTGTTTCTTCCAGCTCTGCCTATGCCTGATTTCACAGGAACAGCAACTGGCAGAAGAATGAAAAATATCGTCCAGGCATGAAACACAGGAATTTATTGAGCTGAGACAGGCAATGGCTGGTGGAAAGGCAATTTCAGTAATAAAAAATGTGTACATTGTGCTTTGTTTATCTCGGCGTTCTGCTTTAGTCAGAGTTTACACACTGGCACCTTCCCAAGGAAAGTACTAGCACAGTCTCTCCGTGGGGACAGAGTAAAAACTCACTACAGGTGAGTTGCAACCATCCCACTGAGCAGAATCACCTGTTCCAGCTGCTCAAATACTTGTGGTTGTGGGAAGGGTTGTGGCCCTGGATGTGGAACTTACCTGTCCTGTTGAGCCTGACTTTAGTATGGAATAACTAAAAGCTTTTATCATTTATGCCCTTTGTTTTTATTCTTGCCCTTCCTCTGTTTTAAGAGGGAAAGACATTGGAGCTGGGCCCAGGATCCCATGTGCTGCCAACATCCTGCCCCTGCTCTGCCCACATTCACTCAGTGAACACACAAGAGGGGCAGTTTGGAATTTATAAATCTTTTATTTGACTCATCTTAGACACAACCACCAATTGTTTAAAAAGATAAATACAGAAGTAATTGAAAGCAATCATTCCTCTTCCAACACACAGGGAATGGAAAGTGTATCAGAGACACTTTCCAGAAGCATGGCCAAACAGTTCATGCTTCCCTCTTATGTTCCCTTTTGAAGTTTGGCCATTTTTAAGTAAAGAAAAAAATGCAGAAATGCCCCCTTTTTCACCAGCAGGTACTTTGACACCTAGTGAGGAGAAAGCAAAATGCCTCCTGCTTGTTTGAATGTAAAAAAGGAGAACCCCACCCAGAGAGAAAACAGGAGATGGGATATGTAAGTGCACAGTCCTGCAGCTGCTCAAGGGAACGTGCTGCTGCCATCGTCCCAGGAGAGCACACGGTGTCCTGGTTCAGTGTCACACCCATGGTCCACACAGCCACAGCACTGCAGCAACAAAACCTAAAGCAAGAAATGCCAACTTCTGGCACCCTGCTGAGCCTGGACAGGAGGTATCTCAGAACCAGAGAGTGGAGCTTTCCTACTCCTTAGGGATTTCAAACATGCAAAGGCTCTTGTACTTCTGCAGCAGCTCGTTTTTGGTCCGGACCTGTTCCCGCAGGTTCTGCAGCTGCTGCTGTTGCTGCTCTGGGCTCACCCCGATGCCAGGCATGGAGCTGATCAGCTTCCTCATCTCCTGGAACTTGTTCTTGAGCTCATTCAGTACCTGATGAACATCTTGGCTGTCCTTGTCCATGCTGCAGAGGAGAGAAAATCAAGATGCTGTGAATTCTCCTATAGAAATCGCTGTGATTTCCAATACAACCAGGGTTTAAACTGGAATTCACTGGAAAAATTGCTCTTGGTATCTAGCTACACACACCTGATTCACCTATCCCAAAAAAAATGACACAGATGGATAGAGACTGGGTAGCTTAGGGGCAAACTGGTTTCCTGCAAATTTCCAGCACACAATCCAGTCACCTCAGGATGCAATAATCAGGTTAAGAGCTGCTCTGCAGCTTTCAAACATCACCCTAGAGCAGGCTAAATTCTCCCTCTGAACTCCTGTACCTCTCTTTGGGAAGGTAAGATTGCATATGTGTTGTGTGCAGTCACCTAGAAAAAAAGATCTCAGTCTCACCCATGACCTATTGCTACTGTAATACAAAGAAATCAATGCAGTCAAACAGCTTGACAGCAGAAAACAGAAACTGTTCCCCAAAGTGTCACAGAGTGTCCAAAGGCAGAGAAAATGGTACTTGGGAGACTTAAAAGAAGTCTCTGGGGCTTTAGACTTAATAAAAAGAGAAGCAGTGGGGTTTTTTAGGGTTGGTTTGGGGTGGTTTTTTTTAACAGCAACAGAATTGGCTCTGCAGCCAGCACTGTGCTTTTCAAGGCTCAGTGTTGTCTGAGGCAGTGTCTGCCCTTGAACCCTCATTAGTATCTGACTCAGCTTTGTTAGCACCAGCAAGAAGTTTTACTGATTCCAAGCAAAAGCAAGTCCCCGCTTCCAGGCTGCCTGTTAATAGGGAGAGCAGGATTCTAATGGTCTTTGAAAAACTGGGAGCCTGTTCAATAGCCAGACCTAAAAATAAATCTGCTTGGCATGACCAGGGCAGAGAGGTGCTCGATTATAACTTTGGGGAATCGTGACATGGCTGAGAGCAAAACTTTTAAGCAGATGGCTGCCGCTTGCTTCAAAAGCCTGTTGGAACAAAATATTCATTATTCCCTTCTAAATAAAACTGCAGCTGGTACTATAATGTCTCCCCATTATGCAGGCACTCAGGGCCAGGTCGGCAGTGGAAAAATACAGAAACACACACAACCAACCCCATGGCACATCTGGGGAAGGATGGGGAGACACTGCCTTTGATTCAGCACAGCTGCAGGCTGGCTTTGACAGTGGTGTCCTCCCCACATCTCATCCCCTTCCCCACTCAAAGAGAACTGACAGCTGCCTGTTGCTTGGTTGATCCAAAGGGATAAATATTTCAGAGCTGGTTGGGTTTTTTTCCTGGTGGGTAGTTTTCCTGCTGGATCAAGCCACTGAAGCAATTCCCTGTTTGGAGGCATAGAGAGGTGGGAGTAAGAAGCTGTGGGAAGAGCCTGCAGGTGCCTGCACTAACACAGGATTCAACACAGCATCCAACCACAGCCTGTGCTGATGGACTGGGCACAAAACCTCCCTTAAGGCAGTGTTCTTCACCACACCAGCCATCAGTGGAGCCACACACTGGGACCTCAGCAGCGATGCCATTGACTGTACAAGGCTGAAAATATCAGCAGACCCTGATTTTCTGGAGAAAAACTTTCTCCAGACCCAAACAGGAAACAGCACCCGTCCTTGAATGTCAGCAAATTTACGTGATACATCCTCGCTCCGGAGCATAGAGTCACCTTGGAGATGTGTCTTCACGGCTGAGTCAGTGTCAGAGCAGCAGGGCTGGGCTCTGCCTCTCGAGGCAGTGTTAGAGGACAGCCTGTTTGCCATCTGCCAGGGACAGGAGGCACAACAGCCCACTGCTGGCCGCCGTGGTGCCACCTTTCTGCCACACTCAGTGAGGACAGAGTAAAAACTCACTGCAGGTGACTGTTCAGAATCCATGGTGGCTCGAGCAGTCCAGGAAATGCCCCACGTGAAGCCAAGGGAGGTAGCTGGGCAGCAGGAGTGGGTGGCTCGGTGGGACAGGGCACAAGATATCCAGGACTGTCATCTGTGAGTCACTACAACCTGATCAGTGACACATCACAATCTGGGAGGTCTCAGCCCGTGGCTACTGCCCACTCTGGTGATGTACACACGCACATACCTGGCAGGGGATTTAGCCTCACTCTGTGGTCTGTACAGATCAGAGAGAATCAAGGTCAGGGGGCAACTTGATGGCCTACAAGTAGCACAGTGGGGAAACTGAGTGAAATGATGTGTTCTCATGCCCATTCTGGACCAGTGTGTCAATGGCATTCATTCTGGTGGACTGGGCTGCTTGGGCTGCAGAGCCATTAAGGATGAACCTCCCTGACCTTTCAGACATGCTTGCTGCAAGTGAAACATCAGCAGGACACAAATCAGCTCCTCAATGAGTGCACAGGGAGAGGGCAGGAAGAAAGCAATTCATGCTTCCCATGCCCACTGCCCTGCAGTGTGCCCAGGTGAGAGCACAGAGCCTGCCTGGATGGATTTTCATGGCAGAGACATCCCTTTTCTGGGAATTCAGATGAGCATCTCTGGAGGGATTATCTTGGGCCAGAAACACGTCAGTTCTCAGGACCCTTGTACCAGCACCTTTCACCTGTACAGTGCTTATCTTGAGCTGTGAAGAGAACAGTGTCCCACTGAGGAAGCCATCCTCCTCTTTAGAACTGCCCAGAAATGGGCTGCATTTCCAACGCACAGCCTGTACTTTCTGAGGCTGTTATCTGCCAAAGAGTACAGTTCTCTGGAGCAATAACCCAGTGGACACACAGTGCTCCTGCTCCGGGGTTAGTGGTGGGGCAGTGTGCCTGAGCCATGGGAGGAGCTGCACCGCTCAGGCGACCCAGACACCACCCAGGTACTGGCACTAAGAGTGGAAATGCACTTGGGGCTGTGCCAGCTCCTCCAACACTCTTCCCAGGAACTCCAGCTGAGAGAAAAAGGGCAAAGGAGATGCTGGGAAGATGGAGAGCATCACTAGATTGCCTTATTACCCGTTCAGGGCATCCTGGGGAAGCAGGGATTGGGAAAGCATCACTTGAGGGAGGATCCAGTAGACCAACTCCCCGTTCAAGGCTTTATGAGGATGCTAAGCATGCCAAAACAACTTAGACGGATTCCTGTAACTCTGCTCCCTGTCCAAGGCATCCCACAGATACTGTGGTTGGAAGAACATCACTCGAGGGGGAACCTCATTGCCCTACTGCCCATCCAGAACATCCTGGGGATGCTGGAAGCCGGGTGAACATCACTAGAGGGGGCATCCCATTGCCTCACTCCCTATCCAGGGCATCCCCTAGGATGCTGTGACCGGGAGAACATCACTGGCATGGGCACTCCTTAGCCCTGCCCCTCACGCAGGGCCCCCAAGGGCTCTGGTGTGAGGTAGCACCGCCCGAGCGGAGCGGCTGCGGCAGGGCCGCGGTNGTGACGGAGCGGGGCGGGCCCGGCCTGGCTCCGCCTCACGGCGGCCGGAGCCCGCGGCAGCGGCCCTCAGCGAGCCTGGAACTGGGCCAGGCAGCGCTCGGGGCTGGGGAGTGGGGCCGTGCCCTGCAGCAGCTCTGCCGTCCCGCTGAGACCCAAGTGATCCCCCTGAAGTTTCCAGTGATCGCCCCCGAAACCCGCAGTGATCCCCTCAAATGCCTCCACAGTGATCCCGCCTGTGCCCCAGTGATCCCTTCTGAAACCTCCAGTGATCCCTTCTGAAACCTCTAGTGATCCCTCCTGAAACCTCCAGTGATCTCCCTGAGACCCCCAGTGAACCCCCTGAGACTCCCAGTGATCTCTCCTGAAACCTGCAGTGAACCCCCTGAGAGACTGTGGGATCCTGCACCCCAAGGGCAGGGTGAGGAGAAGCGGTGCCAGGACCCATCCAGGTGTCTCAGGAGCCATTCAGGGACCACATGAACAGGTCCCAGAAAACATCCGTGTGTCCCAGTAACCATCCAGGGATCCCAGGAACCACCCAGCAGTCCCAGGAGCTATCCGTGGGCTGGTCGTGGCTCCCAGCCCCTCACTTGGATTGGTGTCCCAAGTGTCTACACATCCCTCTCTTTCAAGCCAAATCTGAGGGGAAAATTGCATTATTCTGTATAAATAACCACAGCAGGGTTTTGCTGTCTCTTATATGCCAGCTTTCCACCATGTTTTTTTTGTTATTTGGTGTCCTCAGTTAGACTTTAATGCAAATGGGAACGATGTGGGCTGGATGACGGGGATGTAATTGTTGAAATGCCTTAGGGACAGATGTTTACGTGGGACCAAACTTTCTGCTCAAAGGAGAAAGTATGGCCAGCATTAGTTGGAGGGAAAGCAAGCAGGAGTCTTGGATGAGAGCTTGGGCTGGAGACTGGAGGAATCTGGAGGAAAAACAGAAGTGTGATGTCGGGGCTGGGTCTGCTGTGAAGCTGGGAGAGGGAGAAGAACAGGGAGAAGGCTGAGAGAGCAGGGGGTGCTCAGCCTGGAAAAGAGAGGACTTTGGGGAGACCTCAGAGCCCCTGCCTAAAAGAAGCTCCGAGACAGCTGGAGAGGGACTTTGGAAAAGGGCTGGAGTGACAGGACAAGGGGGAATGGCTTCCTACTGCCAGAGGGGAGGATTACCTGGGATATTGGGAAAGAATTCTTCCCTCTGGGTGTGAGGCCCTGCCACAGGTTGCCCAGAGAAGCTGTGGCTACCCCATCCCTGGAAGTGTCCAAAGCCAGACTGGACAAAGTTTGAAGCAACCTGGTCTAGCAGAAGGTGTCCCTGCCCATGGCAAGTGATTGGAAGCAGGTGATCTTAGAAGTCCTTTGCAGCCCAAACCATTCTGGGATTCTGTGAAGAAGTGGAGCTCTGGTGTGACTGACCTGCAGGGGGAAGAGGTGACTCGGGATGGTGAGTGGTCAAGGCAGGGAGAGGGAGGGGGATGCCTCTCTGCACAAAGCAGCCTCAGTTTGCTTCAGTGAAGTGCTGCCCCTGTGCTCAAACCCCTGGACCCACACAAAGCATCACAGCATGGATAATACCAGCCACAGCTGAGAGCTTTTATTCTTGGTTTGGCTTAGACAAAAATCATTATTTAATTTTTCATTTGAAATAGGCCTCCCTGCTCAATGGTTATAGGCTGAGGAGGACTGGGAAGGCAATTTTCTTTTTTAAACCAATTTCTTTCTGAAAACAAATAGAGGCTATTTATACATCTAATGAGAATGCTGGCAACCATTTAAATGGGGGGTATTGGCTGTTTGCTCTAAATATAGCAGATGCAATCGCTCACTTTGTTCCTACTATCAGGAATAGATCCTGGTTCAGTAACTGGTGCTGGAATGTGCAAAGGAGCCTGGGGGAGCCCAGGTTCCGCTGAGCAGATCCCTGTGGGAAGGCTGGTGGTATTTATGGCCCTTGACTGAGCCAAGCAGTAGGCACAGGATGCCGTGTCCTTCAGATGGGGCTGAGCCAAGAGGTTCATTTCTGCCTCTTTTTAAGGGCTGTTTCTAAAGCAGGAGTTGATTCAGGCTCCATGGGGGACATTTCCCTCAGTACTGTGCTGGTTTTAATTCTCCCCTTGGCTTTCTGGAGGAGGGCAGCAATAATTGCCGGGCTGCTGGATGCCTGCCTCTGATGGTTGTGTCAGGCAGTTGTTCCAGCAGGTGACAACATGCAGATACCATTCAGTACCTAAAGTGCTGTCAATCAGCATTTCTTTTTTGCCTTTCCATTTCTATTTGGAGTCTCGTGTTCGCAAAGTTCTGGAACACAGATTTATCTAGCTGGTCTGTCCCTGCCTCTTGTCTGCCTTCTCTTCCTTGTGGGAACAGCTCCTCCAGCTCCCCCAGGTGACCCTCCTCTGTCCTTTGGGGCTTGTCATGTCTTGTGGCAAGTCCAGGGGACAGCAAAGGTGTTTCACAGTCTGGTTAAAGTTCAAAAGGCTCTTCCATCACTGGAGATGTTGGTGAATTGGTCAGATGGGACTGTGTGGTGTCAGCCTGCTCTATAGCACAGTAGAGCTGTGATCTGTAGCCTGACAGTGTGTTCATATCCCTGGTGAGGGCTGCAGGGAGAGGTGAGAGCAGGTGACAGGTCTAGCAGGGAAGAGAAGATTTTTTGTGTTGTGGGTGTGCAGACAGTGTTCACCTCAGGTGAGGGGCAGTGCTGGTGCGCCCCAATCTTCATCTGTCCTTAGGGAGCTCTAAGCTGTGAGACCTCTGTCCCAAGCGGTGATTTTGGTGACCTTTGTTATGTCCTGGTAGTGCAGTTCCTTCCAAATTATTTGGCAGCTGTGTTGGGGTCTCCATCTCAGATGGGAGAGCTGTGTCAGCCCATCTGCTGTTCTCAGGAGGAGCTCGTGGTGGGTTGCAGTTCTCCCTAATTTTCATTCATTTTTTCACCCACTATCAGTTCCTCAGCAGAAGGGTTTGAATGAGCAGCCTGTGAAAACTCCATGTGAGGCAGCTAAAGCATGAACAAAGACACTTAGTGATGAATGAAATTAATAATTTCCCCCTGGATTTGGTAATAAACCTGAAGTGCAAATGATCGACTTGTTCCTCAGTTTAATTGTGGGTCTTTGTACAATTCACTTTCTGGACAGGCAGTGTCTGAAATGTGTGAATGTTTCCAAACCATCTGATTTTCTGTGTACATTCATTGCTCACCCAGACATTTCATTAACCCATTATCCTAAAACCCAGCTGATCAAATAATCCGTATCCAGAGTATCTTTTGTTATTGCCTGTTTCCTTATGATACTAATGTTATTCTTTCTTCTCCTGTCATTTCTGTACAGATTGTACCTCTTGTCCCCTTCCAAACTGAACTTTTGAGGTATTTACCACCAGTTATTTAATTCAGCACCAGGTGACTCTGTGCCTTTCACTGTTTCCTTACAATGACTTGATGTTTTTATATTGATGGTCTGACATTTCACTGGGCTCTGCTTCTTGCTGTTGGGCCATCTGGAGCTTGTTGTGCTGTTGCCACCAGCTCTGTTATCATTTTTTACTATGTGGCTATCACCAGGTTGAACTTTATCTCTTCCTCCTGCTCCTGCACTGCATCATCAGCTGAATTTTCTATTTCAGTCAAGCTAAGCTGCTGTGGTGGGATAAGTCTGTACTGCTCAGCCGAGGAGGTGTTGTCAGGGTTGTGGCCACCTGGGAGGGGGTGATAGGAAGGAGAAGTTACAGCTCCAGCCCTTGACTGTGCTCAGGGCACCTTTTTGTTAGGTCATAGCTGTGATCCTACAGTTACTCGGGTTTGTGGCTAAGATCTCCCTACCTTTGACCAGATGTGAATTGGGTCCTGGGCTCCTCTGCCTTACCTTGACTTCTGGGACCATTTCAGGCCCTATCTCAGTCTTCTCATGGGGGTGCTGATGGGAGTGGCAGGTTATAAGACAAGCTTCAGCCTTTGAAACTGTGTTTTACCAGAGATTTAGACCCTGGAGGTCTGTCTGCCCCAAATACTCAGCCCTGCACTCCCACCTGCTCCCAGAGCTTCTGGTACCCCAAGTGCCATTGAGATTTAAGATCCAATCAAGCAGCACCAAAGACATCATGTACCCCTGTCCTCCTGGAGTCGCTGACTGCTGGGGAAACTGAGCTGCCATGGGAGGAGAGCCATCATCCCACAAGAGAGAGGTGGATGGGATCTCCCACCTGGGAGAGGCCACCCTCGAGGAGAGCCCAGCGTGCAGGACAGAGCCTGGGATAAGAGGCAGCACAAGAGGCTTGGGCAGGCTGCCTGTAGCACCATGTTGGGTGTCACTGCAGGGCATTGGCCTGGCCATGGAGGCCAGTGCTTTGGTGCTCTGAGCCTCGGGAGATGAGTGGAGATGATTCAAGGCCACAGGGAGTGTCCAGTGACCTCACCATGTTCTCCAGTGCCACCCTGATGCTGACCAAACACAGAGGCTGGCCCAGGCCACCCCAGGGAAGGCACCCTGGCCATTGCGTGGGCAGAGGGAGCACTGAGGGCTTCTTGCACAAGATCAACTACGCAGAAGCACAGATCCAGGAAAACACGCAGCCAGAGCAGCCCCCAGCCTGGCCCAGCTCCAGCTGCAGGTGGCTCTGGAGCTCACTGCCCATGTAGCATCCCAGAGTGCCGAGTCCTGGGAGCCACCAGTCCCTGCAGAATCCCACAAGATCATCCCATAGCCAGGCTTGAACACTCCAGGCTGTTTCCCATCCAGGGCAAAGGGGCAAAAGTCACCTTGCAGGAACAAGAGAGGAACTTGGAGTGTGAATTTGGTGTGTCCCTGAGGAAACCTACGCCTGCAGAGGGAAGTGCCCTTGTTACCACTGGGCAAGAGCAGCCCTGGATCCCTGCTGGCTCCTGCCGCAGTGTGGTGAGTCAGCAACGTCCCTGCCATTATTTACAAATAATGAGTGAGGCTCCGAACACGTGCCACCAAAAACATGAGGCAGCAGCAGTTTCACTCTCAATATGCAATCATGGCCTTGAAGCAATGCTGCAAGAGCCTGCACTGAAGGCCAAGGCTCAGCCCAGGCAAGGATTTCTCTCCTGAGCTCCTGGATGCATACCCAGCACGTTGGGAAGGTGCTGGAGTGGGACAGCACAGATGTGTGCATCCCTGTGCACACTCATCCCTGTGTGCTTGTACATTCCTGGGTGCATCCCTGGGCGCATCCTTGTGCTTTTGTGTCCCTGTGCTTGTGCATCCATGGATCCCAGGGCACCACTGCCCTGCACAAGGACACTGTGGAGGTGTCAGAGAGGACACATAAATTTACCTGGATGCATACATAGCAGACACTCACTAATGGGGCCACATTAAGGACATTAATGAAATCTCAGCTCCCTTTCTTGGAGTCAGTGCTTATTCTCTTAAAGTGGGTCAGGCTTTGTTTGTGTGTTTGTCAGGGTCCCTTCAAGCGTGGCAGAAAAAGCCATTACCTGATGCTGGAGCCCTTAAAAATGTTTCTCTTAGGTTACTTAACACAGGGGGAGAGGAAAGGAGCTTTGTTCAGACATTGTTTTGGCACCACAGAAAAAGCATCTGGTTAAGATTTTAGCCCATCCTTCACTTGAATTGCAAACAACATTTTGCTATAATTGGCCTAATTACTGAAATGAGACAAAATTTATATGAGCATTGCAAGATCAGTCAGGTGTTCTTAAAGAATAATTTTACACGGCAGACCAGGGGGTTTCTGGGGCAGCAGTGGCACCGTGGGAGACACATCTTAGAAGGTGGAGAAGTCTCTCTCCAGCTCCAGTGAGAATCCATTTAATCCTTCTCCTGACCCGGGGAATGGTGCATCTCTGCAGGACCATGGCAAGGGCAGTGTTTTTCTGAGGCTTTCTCCTCCTAACCCTGGACTTTGTGAGCCCTGGGCATTCCCAGGATGCTGCCATCCCCCACCTGGAGTAGTCTGTCCCCCTCCTCAGCCACACCAGCAGCTCCCACCCAGTTCTGGCGCTGGCACCCATGAGTGGCTTGTCACAGTCATGTGTCCCTGGCCCCAAGAATTCTTGTTTGCCAAGGGCTTAATGTTTAGCTGCTAATAAACAAGGTGTATCAGGAAGGTTTTGATGACCTGGTAGCTAAACTTTCCTGGGAAGTTTGCTGATTCTTGTGGCACAAACAAGGCCAGGAAGTGGTGACATTTTTGTCTCAGATAAAGTTTTCATTAGAAGTTTCCCAGAGCAGGCTTCCAGCTCCCACTCCCTCGCTCCTGGGCATTCCTTGGGTTGGCGATCCAATGCTCAGCCATGTCCCATCCTGCCCAAAAGCTTTCTCTCCATCCAGGCTGCGCACCGATTAATCCAAGGAGTTGTTTATTGAGGTTGGATTGGTTTGGGGGTTTGGCTCCAAGCAGCTGCAGGGGAATCAAAATAAGGTTTTCAAACAATGTCAAGGGAGGAAAGAAAAACCCTCCCTGTTGTTCTGACTTTAGAAATGAATGAATTTGTCCTTCCTGTCTTTACCCTGTGGGCATTTCTCAGCCAAAATTCTGACTTTTTTCCCCCCAAAGGAATATGCCAAACAGCCCAGCTCAGCAGCTGCCGCCCATCTCAGTGACCATCGGGTACTTATGGCTTGATCCAACCTGGAGCCAGATTTTGCCCATTTCTACTTTGTGCATTAGCTGAGCCCATCCTGTGGGGGCATTCAGCAGAGAGGGAAGTCAGAGAATCACTCAAAGCATTTCAATCCCTAACACCATCCATTTACCCCAGTATGGCTCAGCTCATTCATCATTGGTCCAAATGCAAACAAATGTCATTAGAGAGGAACATTTGGTATTCAGGTAAACACTGACCCATCCTTGCCCTCAGTCCCATGCAAAACTAGCTCTCCTGGCACTGCAGGAAGCCCTTGGGATGCTCTCACTGCCCTCCATGGCAATGGCAGCTGCTGGCAAGGCTGGGCACTGCATCTTTCCCACCCAGGGATTACACTGGGACCTGGCTGCTGGCCGGCCCGTTCCAGCATCTCTCAGCAACTGCAGAGATAATTGCCATAAGTCTAATTGTTCCTGCTGGATAATGAGTATTTTGCATCATCATCCCCAGCTGCTGAGAGCATCATCTGAGTTGCTATTTCAGGGCTGGAAAGTGGCTCCTCTGAGCCAGGAAAGGCCAAACCAGGCTGGATCTGGACACCTGAAGCAAAATCCGCACGCTGAGGGTCCCCTGACCACAGTGCTGGTTTGCCAGGCTGCTTTGCTGCTGTGCAGCTGCTGGGCAGAGTGTGATGAGCTGTGTGTGTTCTGGTGGTGCCCCTGGTTTTGGGCAATGCTATTGCAGGCATCAGGGTTTGTCACAGCCTCCCATGCTGTTCCATCAGGCAGACCTGCTCCATGCTGCCAGGACACGCGGCCAGCCGGGACCGCAGCAAGCGTCACCCTCTCCCTCCACGCGATGTTGGGGTTGGATGAAGCAGCCACGTGGCAGGAACCCCTGACTGGGCATTGATTTCTCCTCCACCAACAAGCACTCTGCAAGACCCGAGGATCCACTGCCTCAGATTGGGGCTGTTCAAGTGCACAAGGCTGTCTTGGCAGCAGAGATGGCATTTGAACAAGGCAGGAGCGTGGTGCTTCTCTCCCTGCACCCCATCTGGCACCTGGAATGGCTGCTGGTAATTGCTCCATGCTGCAGGATGTATTGAGCAGCCAGCTGTGGCATTCCCACTCTGCTTATGCTCACAAACACGTGGGTTTAAGAGCACCATCAGCAGAGGCTGTGCATCCCATCCATCCCAGAGCTTCCAGCTCAGCCCTGAGCTCTGCACCTCATTTGTTTTTCCCTTCTTCACAAACCAGCATCAGACAAATGTAAAGTGCAAACCTTGTTCTCAGAGCTGCACCTCTTGAATTAACCCTGCTGCCTTGGTGGCTGGAAGGTGTTTGAGGACATCCACGTGGCATAAAGATGTTGGGCAAAAGGGTCTGGCTGCCAGGTTGTGCCCCTCATGTAATACGCAAGCCCATAGAAATGAGTTTGCAAAAGATGGTGCTGAGTTTGCCTCAGGAAAGGGTGGTTTGGAGTTTGAGATAAAGAGTCCTACGAACTGGCTGGGAAAGGAGAGAGAGGAAAAAATGCGTCAGGGCAAGAAAAGGGAGAGATAAGTGACGCGTCTGGGCTGGGAGCATGAAGCCAATGGGAGCTGGGAGCATGGTGCCTTCCTGGCACCATGGGCCTGCAGGGTGGCCAGATCCAGGCAGTAACAGCCTTGGATGCAGCTGGCCCTGTGGCAAAGCCTGCTTGCTGGCCAAGAGGGCAGGGAGGAGGCAGTCCCAGCCAGGGACCTGCTCTGTCTCCTAAGGGCTTTGCAGGGAACGGGTAATGGGGATGATGTCCCCCAAATTCATGTACCTGCACCCCACTCTCTGCTCCATTCCCAGCCACTGCTGCCATCTTGGGGCACAGGATGTGGTCTGCACCAGGGCATGGATTAGATGTGAATTTTTCACCTTTGGGAACACTCTGCCTGTTGTATCTACTTGAGCTTTTGGGGCTGGGGTAGGTTTTTTACCAAAACTGCCTCTGCTGCTGCCAAGGGAGGGATTTGGGTGGGCAAGAACACCCAAAGCAGTGTCCTCGGGAGCTCGTGGCCGATTTTGCATGTTGTTTCCTAATGGCAGTTCTTCATGTTCCCTCAAAGCAAAAGGTGCAATTAGCTGGAGGACGGGAAGTGCGGGGATCCGGCAGCAGTCGGGAGCTGCTGGAGAGGGGGTGGCTCCCGCTTTAACAGGATCCCTTCTCCCCCACCAAACCAGCTGCTGGCATTTCTCCTGCCACCATCACCATCCTCCTCCCGTGGTGCCACATCCGCTCGGGCATGCTGGCAGGAAAACCGGGAGCTGGCAGCAACTCCCAGTCCACATCCCAGCACCGCCACACCCCTGCGAGCACACAAACACTTCTCTTCTGCCAGCTCCCTATTTGCAGCACTGTATATACAGTATAATCCACCCACGGGGTATCCAGGCTGTACTTGGCTGGGAAGGACAGAACATCCTTGTGATTCAAAAGGTCAAAATGAATGTCAATACATTGTGAGCAAGAATGCCAAATCTGCCTTTGGGACACAGGGTGCTTGTAGGGACCTGCTGCTCCCTAACAAGCATGGGGTGCCCAAAAACCCTCTGCTTGCTGCAGGGTCAAGCAGGGCAGCTATCCCTGAGAATAAGAATTCCATGGTGTGCTAACTACTTTGTCTGTTCAGCCCACAGGTCCCTGTACCCTCCTTCCACCCCTGGATAGTGAGGGTGAGCAAGATGTGCTGCCCCTTCATGAAATCCTCCCAGTCTCCTCCAGTTTCTGCCTCTAAAGCCCAAAACTCTGCCTCCTTCACAGGGCTCTGGTGCAGAATTTTCTTCCCAGGGCTCAGCTGTGGATGCTGGCTGTAGTTGAGGTCCATGGGCAAAACACAGCTGTTTGCTCTGGTATCCAGAAGGCAGCAAATCCCACTGAGCGCCGGACCGGGAGAAACCACCCCTCCTCCTCTTCCCAGATGGAGTGAAACTGCTGTCATTTCAAGCTGGGCTGGAGGAAGCTCGGCTTGAGCGGCTGGCTGGGATTGATTTCCAAGTGACAGAGGCACTCGCGTGTCCCTTGAGCTCCCAGCCCTGTGCCTAACGATTTTCCCTGCTAATAATCTCTGCTGAGCAGGCAGCAGAGGTGCAGGCACAGGGCACAAGGAGGAGTGGGATCATTCAGAGCCTGACATGGCAATGGCAGGTCCATGCTGCTCTTCCTGACATATGGATCCTTTCCATTCTTCCCCAGCCCATCCCAGCAGGAGGGCTTCCACAGAGCCCTCAATGCCAGCAGCACCAGCTCCTCTAATGATGGCCCTACTTAATGAAAACAAATTGGGGAATTTGGGAGGTGAATTAGGAAATCCCTTCACAGTGGCAGGGAAACTCCAAGGAGCTGATGATGTTTTGCAGGAGGGGTTTGAAGGATTTGGAGCTGTGCTGAGTGCAGGGGTTCCATAGTGTGTCCTCCTGGACACAGCATTCCCACCTATGGAACTATGGACTGTCCTAGATTAGAAAGGACTTTAAAAGTCATCCAGTTCCAGCCCCAGGACAGGGACAGGAACACCTTCCACTATCCCAGGTTGCACCCAGCCCAGTCCAGCCTGGCCTTGGACACTTCCAGGGATCCAGAGGCAGCCACAGCTTCTCTCAGCAATCTGTGCCAGGGCCTCACCACCCTCACAGGGAGGAATTTCTTCCCAATATCCCATCTAATCCTGCCCTCTGTCAATGGGAAGCCATTCCCCCTTGTCCTGTCACTCCATGCCCTTATGCAAAGTCCTTCTCCAGCTCTCTTGGAGCCTCTTTAGGCACTGGAAGGGATTCTATAGTCTACCTGTCACCTTCTGTGCTCCAGGCTAAACACCCCCAGCTCTCTCTCATCCCCAGCTGCCCCCATAGCAGAGCTGCTCCAGCTCTTGGAGCATCTTTGTGGGCATCTCTGGACCTGCTCCAGCAGCTCTATATCTTCCTTCCCTTCCCTCTCCTGACACAGTGCAGGTAGCAGGAACAAGAACATGAACTTGAGTGCAAGATTCCCCAAACACAGACTTTTGGGGACATCCTCAGCTGTCACCATCCCAGTGCTGCCAGCAAGGAGCCGCGTCCAGGAGGAGCAGTGGGACACTTCTGTCCCTGCTGGTGCTGAGGTTGGGGCAGGCAACAGGAGCTGGCAGTGCTGCCCAGACTGGCAGGGTTCTTGTGGCCCCGACCTTTCTGGCTTTGAAAACAGGATGGGAACAATACGCACTTTTGTTTTCAGTTTTGGAGCTGGAACGGGACCTTCAGGCTGTTCCTGGGGTGTTACAGCCTCCTGGCTGTGGTGGGGGTGGGGACCATGCTCTGACACCCTGGGCAACCTCATTGCTCCTTTGCATTCTTCCCATTTTGTCCTTCATCAGCAGATCCCAAAGCTGTCCCCATCCTCTCCCACAGCCAGGCTGGCTGGGGAAGTTCCCCTCAGCGGCTCTCACTCAGCCTTCAGCTGGAAACCCCCCTGGTTCTCACTGTGGCTCATGTGCTGGGGAGCCCAGAGAGGTCAGGGAGTTTGTGGTGCTGCTCCATAAAAAATGTGACTGTTGCCCTGGGTAGCACAGGGCACTGGACTGGAAAACCAGCATATAAGGAATTCAAGTGCCTGCACCTTGTCTCACTTCTAAAACCCAGCTCATGGCCATCAAGGAGCTGCTGGCAGCAACCCTGGTCTCTGCTATGGAGACAAGGCTGGGGACAGGAGGGCAGGGAATAGCTGGGAGGCTTGCAGCAAGGCCATGCTTATGCTCACAAAATGGGGGAAAATGAGGTTGAATCCCACATCCCACCATGAACAGGGTCAGCTGGTCCTTACTCAGGGACCAGGGGACCCTGAATCACAGAAACTAGGGACAATGTGACCCTGCACCAAAATCAGGAAGAACTCTGGGCAGTCTCTCCCTACACTGGGCTGGCAGTGGTTCACTGCTCGATGTATCAGCCATGAGGTGGGCAGGCTGCAGATGATGAGGGTATTTTGTTCCTCAGGTATGAAAAGGGAGATTTCTAGAAGAAAATGTGAATCACTACAACCCCTAATGGCAGGAGGGGATCTGGCACTTTGTTGTCACCCACCGCCAGCCCTGGGACAACCCCAAGGACAAAAAACTCAGTCTCTCTGCTTCCTGGCCCTGCTCCTTATCAACCTCTCCCACCCACAAATGCAGAAATAATCTGCCCAGTTCCTGTGGAAGAGATTGTGAGCAGCCAGTGATGAGAAATCACATGGGTCCTGCCACATTGGTGCACGTGCGGGCACACAGAGGCTCCTGCAGCATTTCCCGGCAAATCCTTGGGTTGTGCCCATAATTCCTGGGAGCCACTTTTGCTCACTCTCCATCGTTTTCTGACCCTTTTGTATGCTGAGATCCCATTTAATCTCTTCACTGACAAATTCATGCCACTTTTTGCAGTCTTGGGCTTCCTGTGGCAGTTGTCACAGCGGGGGAAACAGGGGTTTTTTAAAAGAAAATCAGGATTCCCATGTCATTTCTGCTGTGGGGACCTCAGGAGTTTACTAGGAAAGCTAACTCTGATCACATCTGCCTGTACTATGGAAAGCCAGGGTAAGGCAGTTTCTGTTTGGTCCAAAATCTCCCCAAATCTCCCCATATCCATCTCCTGACTGAGCTCAACCAAGGCTGAGTGAAGACAGGACCCACAGGCCAGGAGCTGCTATGGGACTGGGAACATTGGGGTTTGTAAAGCAAAGAGCTGGGAAAGGGGCTAGGAAAGGAGCAGGGACACCCAGGGCAGCTCCATCCCCATCCCCTTTGGCCACAGTCCCTCTGCAGGGCAGAAATACCCAACATTTCCTTGAACCCCCAAACATGACGTATCCCTGCCCTGTGTCCCCATTGCCCTGCTCAGTTCTTTTTCCTTGTGCTGACATGAGAATTCATGCAAAAGTCAGGTCAGGGACCAGATTCATCTGGGAGTATCTGCCCTGCCAAAGGTTTGTGCCCCGAGTTGTCCCTGCACGGGTCTGGCTGGATTGGTGCCGCCCCGAGGTGCTGCAGTGCCAGCACCCCCTGCTCCAGGGTCTTGTTTGTGCCTCTGGGTGACATTGTCCCTGTGAAAAACATGATCCTTGTTTTTGCTGCCTCAGGGCTGAACCATTGCCCTCCCCAGGGACGGGTCCCTGATTGCTGGCAGAGATTTATAGCCTGCCATGATTTATGGTGGAGGTGGAGCGGGACAGAGCTGTCACAGCCAGCACCAAAGGAACCCCTGGCATTAGTCCAGCATGACCTTACCTGGCCATGCAGGACAAAGCTCTGAGGTCAGAGAAGTGTCCTCTGAGGACAGCAATGGCATCCACAGGACAGGTGACAGTGTGCACGTGTTCAGTCACCTGTCCCCCTCATGGAAAAAAACAGACATGAGAATTTAAAACGCAAATGTTTGCCTCTCCTTAAGAAGTTTGCTCATCTGCCACATCCAGGAGGGACATGGTAGGAGCTGGCACTGCCACGGGGTACACCAGGTGACCCAAAGACAAAGTAAGTCATGCAGAGTGGCAGCAGATGTGGTGTTGGACTCAGGGAAGTAGTTCAGCAGTAACACAATGCAGAGGAGCTGTGGGAATACAGGGCTTCCAAATAACTGGGATCTGGGACACCCCCAGCCCCCAGGCACCTCTTCTCCTTACACCACCACCCTCCTCTGCAGGGAAGCAGGGAGGGGAGAGGGCAAAGCCATCCCCAAGTGCCAACCCCAAATCTCAACCGCTTCTCATTCCTCGACTGTCACTGCTCCCTTCCCATCCAGCTCCTCCTTATCCGTGCAGGGCTCTGCAGCCAGGCCAAACAGCTGCTCGCAGGGCTGCGACCCAGACAACTAAATACATTCAATACAAGCATCTTGTCTTCTGCAGAGTGTTGAAATCCAACCCTGGGCTCTCCTAGTCTGTCTCTGCCCTCCTCCCCTCCTGGGTGAGAGGTCTGTGGTTGCTCAGCTCTGTTTACTAATCAGGAATTTTTCCTCTCCAGCCGTTTCTTTATTTTCACTGCAAGGCAATGCAGAACCACCTTGACTGAGAGCAGGTGAAAGCCCAGCACTGATGCTTGCACCAGTTCAGACCAGTAAGGAGCTAAGCATTCTCCTGGGGTGTGGGATCAACATGAAGGGACATGGAGAGATCCCTGCAGTGGGATCAGGTGTGCAGATTTGGGGTCTGCCATGAGCTGGGAGACACTGAAGGGGTGGGACATGTGGGGTCACACCAAAGCCAGCACTGCCTGGGGATCCCTTTTCTCTGGGGACCCCAAGTGGGTTCTGGGGCTGTCAGGATGAAGCAGTCCTCCTTCTAAACCTGGGACAGCATCACCAGTATCCCTCCTGGGACAGTTTGAGGCAGTGGCTGACCTTCCAGACAAAGAACCTTTGGTGATGAAATGCCTTGAGCAGCTCCATACCAGACAGACAACCAGCCCATGCTCAAGTCATGCTCTTCCAGCTGGGTTGCCACCAGACAGTGAGTTATTGCAGGAAGAGAGGATTTAGCTTTATTCCTTGCTGCAATAAGGCTGAGTGTCTCTTCCCTCAGCCCTGAGCATGGATCAGAGGCTGTGAGGCCCTCACCCAATCCCTCCATGGCCCCCGTGCACCTCTCACTGCCCTTTTCCTGCAAGGTCCCCACTGCCAACCCGGTGTGTGTGAGCTCATGGGAACCCCCTGCACAATGCAAGTGTCTTCCAACACACTCCCCACTCACCAGAGTTTGGGCAGACCCTGGATCATCCCCATTTTGGGTCCTCCCCAGGTACCCAGGCTAGCCTTGCTGCTCAGCCTGGCCAGGCAGAGGAATGGCAAAGAGTTCCAGCACACAAAGGCTATGCCAGCCCTGTCCCAGCCACTGGTTCTGGGAAATACCCCCGAGAGCCCGCAGGATTGTACTGGCAGGAGTGATACCCGATCCCTGTGCCTGATAACAGCTTTTCATGGCTCTTAGCCAGGCTCTCTGGAAGAGGTGAAGCAGTTCAGCCTCCCACAGCCCTAAGGAGAGGAAAGGCAGGTGCAAACAGCTAAAAATTCGTTTGGGGAGAGCCAGGGCCGTGTGGTGCCAAGCCCTGTTGCATTCACAGTGGGTATAAAAGCCAATGTTGCACCCCGGGAGAGCCCCTTTTCGTGCTACATACCCCCTACCAACACTTTCCAACTCCTGTGCTCATTTTCACCCAAATTACACTGGAGGTAGAAGTCAAAAGGCAATTTCTATGCACATCAGGAGAATTGCTGATGGAGGATAGAGAGGAGAGACAGCTCCTGCTGAGAAAAACGCTGCAGCGTGAGCCCAGCCCTCTACCAGACATTGGAGCAGCCATCCAGAGACCAAACTTCCTGGGAAATCGGGCTTCCTTGGACTGGCCGCTCACGGTGCTGCTGGGTTTGTTTTGTTCTGGGCTTGAGATACCAGTGGGATGAAAAAAAAGTGCTTTGTAAGTGTTGAATTAAAAGGATGATGCAAAAGCTGCAGGGCGCTTTGGCTGGGAAACGTGAGCGGCTCGCAGTCGACCCCGACGGGGCTCAGGCTGTTTGGAGAACATGGGGTTTCTGCGATTAGGCTGCTCATATGACTCAATATATAACCACCAGTTACACACTAGATTTAATCTTGGGTCAAAAGTCATGGATAATTCAAACCACGCAGAAAATGTTGATCGCCTGCTTGCTGGAGCTGTTTTTCTCTGCAATTCTTTGTTTGGGCTAAACAACCCCTGCAAAGCAAATGCAGTCTGGCTCAGGGCAAGAGTGAGGCCTGTCCTGACTGGAGTAATCCCTGTTCTCACTAGAGGAGTTGTCTGCTCTGCCTGCATCCCACATCCAACTTTCTGAATCTCATTTCATCTCATGCATTTGCTGTAGGGGAAAAATAAGGATGATTCACGCCCTAAACTTCCTTTTGGAAGCATCCCATCAGTCCTCAGCCAAGTTGTCTCACTGTTTGAGCAGTGAGGGTGCCTTCCTCACCCTGAGGGAGCAAGGTTGGGAATGCTACCTGCCATGTCCCTGTAGCAAGTTGGATACCTGGCTCCCTGCATTCTGAATTTCATTTGGTTCTTCTCAAAGACTGCCCCAGTTTCTTGTTTTGGGCAGTTTCTTTCACGGCCAAGTCACAAAAAACTCTCTGGTATCTGAAGGAAGTCAGTGGGAATGATCAGGAGCGTTCTGTCTGGTCGGGTTAATTGAGCAAAGGATTTCCAAGCAGGGTCTTGGAAACATTGATGAGGTCAAAGATCTGTGCCTGGGGTGGTGAGGGACTGGAACTGGAACAGCCCAGAGAAGCTGTGGCTGCCCCATCTCTGGGGGTGCCCAAGGCCAGGTTGGACAGGGCTTGGAGCACCCTGGTCTAGTGGAAGGGAACTAGAACTCCATGGCCTTTAAGGTCCCTTCCAACTCAGGCCATTCCACAATTCCATGATCTTGAGCTCTGAGGTTTCAGTGTGACTGTGGGGAACGTTTGCTGCTCTGGGCGCCTGTGAGCAGATGGTTGTCCTTTCACTGCTTTCCAGAGGCAGCATCCCTCATTTCTGGTGAGTTGCTTCTCTGCTAAAAGCTTCACTGGGCAGGAAAGGCAGAAGCCATCCTTCAGATTTGCAGAACGCTGTCTTGCAGGATGGTTATTTGTAGGGAATGCAGCGTTCCTTCTGCCAGTGGCAGCAGACGTCACTGCTCGGTTATTGCACAGGGACAGGGGCCTGTCGTGGAGCATGGCTGAGCTCATCCATCACTGAACTCCTCTGCTCCTCAGTCTCCTCTCAGGTCATTAGGAAGGATGAGTGATCCCTCCCTTCCCCTACAAAACCTTTTGCCATGCAGTGACAGAGAAGGATGCAAAGAAAGAGCACAGAGAAGCTTTTCCCTATGGGAACAGGAAGGAGGCAGGGAGGCAACACCAGTCCATTTTTCCATCTGGAGGGGCACTGAAACAACCACCTCACCCAGGGCTGGGCAAGATGATGCTAAACCCCATCTCTGGGCAGAACCTCCTGGTCCTTGGCTGCTCCTGCCCTCACCAAGGAGCCGGCGGTGCGGGCACAGACAGAGGCTTTTATCAACAAACCAGGGATCTGAGCTGGGGTAGAGCCAGCTGGAGTCTGAGAGGGCTGATTCCTCTTCCCATACATCTGCACAGGAAAGAGGCAAAGCCCTTGGGGACGAGGAGAGAAAGCACTGGAACAGGCATAAACAGCTTAGTAATAATACTAATGATAGCAGTTAGCACGTCGGCAGCGGTTTGCAGTGCAGAGCACTGTACAAACATTAATTAGTGCAGGCAGACAATTCAGTGATATGGTTCCCATTTTGCCAACTACGATGAGCAGAGAACCGACCATCTGCTTAAATCCTCTTTAATTTAATCTCGGGGCCTTCACAGGAAAATCCTGAGCCCATTTCAGCCTCAGATGAAACCATCCCAGAGTGGATGGACCCTTCAGACCCTCCTGGATCTCACCAAGGGATGTTTGAAGGGTATTGGTGGCTGTGGGCTGAGCCAGGAGGTGGAAAACACAGCAGCTGTTTTCTATGTCAATAAATACACGTGGTGTAGCCATAGGCAGAGCACTGGTGGTTTTCCTTTAGACACGTGCTGCTGGAGTCTTTGGGGTTTTCCAGTTGGACATGTAGAGTTGGCTTGAGCTATTCTCATCCTTTGCTGCCCTACCTGAGGCTGGTTTCATGACCTGATGGGACAGCTGGTTCATTAACGAAAATTAAAGCAGATGTCAAGAACATCTGGGATGGGTCAGATGGGATAAAGCTGTAATGGGGGTTCAGCCCTTTGGGGTGTCTGTCCGGGCTCCAGGGACATGTGTGGCCAAGACTGCAGGCACCAGACACCAGGATAAGCTCAAACTGCTGAAACTGGGGTATCCAGGGCTTTTTTTCTTTAAGAATACTGCTTTGTATTGCACAGCAAGCACAGACTGCCAAGGATAGGGTTCAGCACTTGGGGCTTGGCCACAGGGCTGGAAAAAGTTGAAGCCCAGCACGAGCCAGACACAGGAGCAGCACCCCAAAAATTCCTGGGGGAAATGCAGATATTGCAGGAAGGGGGAGGGCAAGCAGCTGGAAGCAGAGCTGTGCTCACACCTCGGCACAGCAGCACAGCAGTGCTTGGGGTACAGCCATGCCTGGGGCTTCCTGCAGCCCTCTCTTGCTCCACAGATAATTCCTAGGCAGGAAAAGAGGCAGATGGAACCACAGGGGATGGGAAAGGCCAATGTTCCCACAAGGAGATCCCCTTCTCCTTCAGCAGCAGGAAAACATGTTTGCCTACTCTTAAGCTAATATTGAAACCACTGAGCTTTCCCAAACACTGGGTCTGAATTTCCCACTGCACGTGAACTCATCAGCTCAACACATGGAAGAACATGCTCAGCTACAGCACAGACTGGTTTTCCTAGGCTGATTTATAAGGATTAGTGGTTTTTTTTTCACTAGGTATAGATTTAAAAGTCTATAATGGTGTAATTTTCCCTCTTCTCTGATGGGTCCTAATACAGAGTCGAAAAGGGTTTGCAAAGAATTCTAATTTTTCTTTAGACAAAAGAGCTCCTGAATCACTTTGTCCCTGACTAAGCACACCTCATATTTCATCTAAATCCTGCATTGAGCTAAGCTGGACCTGCATCTACATTGTAATTATGCAGATGCTCAAATGCTTGGCTAAATCAGGGCTTTCCTCCTCTCACCATCTCCCAGGGCCTTTTAAAATTATTCCCCAGCCCAGCCGTATTTTGAATCCAGGATAGTGCAAATGGTGCAGATAGTGCTGATTTCAGCAAGATCTTCCAAGCTTGGGCTCTCAGCTTTGTCTTGTGAATGGCATCCCCAGGCAGCTCCTGCATCCCATCTCCACACCAGGTTGCCTTGTTAAGTGTCTGATTTTAATTTCTCTCAATCAGGAGCTGGGCCCCAGCAATTACGTAGTAACGAGCAATTCATCCAGGGGGAGAGTGTGGATCTAGGTTAATTGGTCTGACAACTGAACCCAGTCCTTTCCGGTTTTGCCCAGTTTTCTTTATTTTTCTCTCCTTCTGCACAATCTCTGCAAAGCTCTCAGCCTTGTTAATTAAGGAGGTAACTTCACCCCAAGGGCTGTTTTGTTCTCCCCTCCCTCCTTCAAACGCAAGAATAAAAAAAAAAAGCAGCAAGAATTAGCTAGTTTGGGATGAAACAGCCACCTTGGAGCAGGACAGAGCCGGCTGGCTCTGACAGGAGTCAGACTGTGTGGAGCTGCTGCTGTTCTCCTGGGCTTTGGGGAAACAATGCTGTGTGGGGAAAGCAGGTGCTGGGCCAGAAACACTCCTCCAGGCACGTTTGATGTGTTCCACAAGCAAGCTGCAAAGCAGGACAGGGTGGCAAACAGCAGGGTCCCTAGGGCTGAGTGGGTTCTAGGTCATGGCTGGGGCTGCAGATTTGCGGGGGCAGGTGCAGGAGGGTTTGTGGCTTCTTGGGAACACACAGCCCTAAAGGTCTGGGCACTTCTGAAATCCTTTTTGTTATAAAACACAGTCAAAAGCCCCCTCCATAGGGGTC
Organism: Anthoscopus minutus; assembly: GCA_013399455.1. Classification (NCBI taxonomy): domain Eukaryota; kingdom Metazoa; phylum Chordata; class Aves; order Passeriformes; family Paridae; genus Anthoscopus; species Anthoscopus minutus. The sequence goes on along the minus strand of VWYI01046894.1, from coordinate 162,865 downwards.
TCTGCTGTGTGATCACACCAGGAGGAGCAGAAATGAAGCTTTGCCCTTTGTTTTGTGGACTCTTTGTGGTCTCTTTTTATGAATCCCCATTACAAAGCTGGGCTCTGCCCATGCCAGGCAGGGTGGGACACTCACCTCCCTGTTTTCCTGTATCCCTTAGAGGGATAGTTGGGGCAGTCCCAACCCCACTATACAGGAAGGAACTATAACATATTCTGTGCCTCTATTTCCATAATCTGAACGACTGTGGGTAACCCAGAGATCAGTTTTGGAGAGAGGAGATGCCAGTGATGTTTGTAGTCAGACACGTTTCCCTGCAGAGAATAAACTGGCCCTAGTGAAGGGAATCAGTCCCAAAACATCCTCTGTGCTCTGAGGGTGGCTGAGGCTGCCACTGGCACCAGTGCCTGTCCCCAGGAGCTACCCAGGAGCACTTTCCCTGGGATAAAAAGATGTGCACAAGATGCATGAGCAAGCAGCACAGCTGTGAGACTGCTCTCCTAGACTGGAAAAGCAAAACGTGTTATAAAACAGGCACCCAAGGCATGAGTTTGCTTTTCCAGAGGCTGTGAGAGCCGGAGGGTCTGGGACTGAGAGCAAAGGAGATGCCTGCAAGAGGAGGGGTGGTAACACCTGGAAAGCTTCAGAGATTGTTCCTTAGGACTCATGGAGTCATTACCTGGCACGGAATGACTGGGAGGGGAAGGAAGCAGGGCTGGGGCATTGAGCCAGGGGGTTCCCAGCTGGTGCCCAGCCAAAAGCCTCGTGCAGGTGGGCACAGAAAGGGTAACACAGGCACCAGGGATCCCAGTCCCACAGAGATGGAGAGTGCTGAGAGCTGGGAGTGGCTGCTGCCCACACCTGGATGGTGCCTTCAGCAGTGACATCACAAAATGGTCTGAATTGGAACCTTTAAGACCATCCAGTTCCAACCCTGGTGGCAGCATTGATCCTTGCCTGGGTGGCCCTCGTGCAGTGTTCAGGAGCTTTGCAGCACCAAGTCCCTGCCTTTCCCATCCTTTCTCCTGGGAAGGGCTCAGCCCAAGCAGCAGGAGCTGCTCCTCATCCTCACACGTCCCCTGGCACTCACAGCAGGGCCCTCTTGCCTCAAAACAGAAGCCAACTCCCAGCCTCCACAGCTGCTTCCAATGCATCTCCCAGCACTTTTAGGAGTTTCCCTGAGCCCTCTGGTGTTTTGAAGCCACCCCCAGGAGCTGTTGGGTGACTCACCAGATGGATGTGAAGGCAGCACAGGTGCTGCCCAGCTGAGGCTCCCACTGGGATGGCACAAAAGAAAAATGCCATGGCCACACAGGGGCTCACAAGCATGATTATAACTCTATAGACCCTCAAGTGCTCTAACCCAGTACCTGAACTACAGCCCTTCAGTAATTACTTTCATCTTTGTCCCCTGGATCTCAGGAAAACAGACCCAGCTCCAGCCCTGGTTACCGGGAATTGCTGAAAGCAGATTCAGAGGCATGGAGTATTGAACCCAGACATAGCCAAGGCAAGTGCACCCCAAATCTGGCAAGTTAGAGTTTAAAATAACATGTGTTCAGGGTGAGTCTGTTAGGGGAGAGGAGCAGCACTGTTTCTCCAGGGCACCTTCTCCATCCCAGGATCATCGCTGGCACCCACCAGCTGAGGAGGACTGGACAGGTGAGGGTTAGGGATGAGCTCAGGGAGGTTGTGGGGTGTGCAAGCTCAGCTCCACTGGTCTCTGCCCATAGTGTGGCCTGACACCAGTGCCCTCCCCTATGACGGGTGTTTACAGAGCTGGACAGGATCCCTGGAGCCCTTGTGTCCACGTCCCTCTGGCTGCAGGACACCAGGGCTCTACAAGGTCGTGGTCAGACCCTTCCCCCAGCTGCATCCATGAGCTGGGGACCTCCAGGAAAAAGCCATGAGCTGGGAACCTCCAGGAAAAAGGCATTGGTGGGATGTTGCTGGCAGGTTTGGTGGTTGGTGGGAACAGCAGGCGAGGTGGCCTCGTGCTCGGGGTTGCTGGTCCCGGTGGTGCCCCGAGTGCAGTGTCAGCTGGATTTTGGCAGCTCTGAGCTCTGGCCCCTCACTGCCCACAGTCCTGGCCCCAGAGAGGCAGGGAGAAGGTGGCATGCTCACGTCTGAATACAACATGTTCCCCAAGCATGTTTGTTAACATAGTCACAAATAAACATTTTGCAAGATTTTTGCCAAGAGGATGGGCTTAATGTGTGTGGAGCCTTGAAGGACAGGAGAAAGCCAGGGCAGCCTACCATGTGGGCTCTGGTCTGGCCTCCTCAACACTGCTGGGGCAAGGGAAGTTGATTTCTCTCTGGGGAGTGCATTACTCAAGTCCCTGTGCACAAATCTAGAAGCAAATCCCATTAAGCCAGCCAAGAGGGAAATAATATCATGATGCTGGAGGAGAATGGAAGGGCAAGCAAAATCCACCAGGAACCATCCCAGTCCCCCTGTCCTCCCCACTGGAAGATCTGCCCCCACTGTGCTCCTCAAAGTGGCTTCAGAGTGGGCAAAAGGAAAAGGCAAAGTCATGTTCCAGCTCCTTGGGGGATTTCAGGCTTTCAGGGGCAGGATGAGCAATCTTAGCCCTAGGCGAGCTGTAGGGTCCCAGGGGAGGCAGGGTCGGAGCTAAGCAGGGAAAGAGCAGCCCTGGGTCTTCAGCCTGTGATTTTTCCAGGGATATTTTCCATATGGACCCTATAGGTTGCCTATCTTCTAACTCACAAGTCGTTCATGGTTTTGCCCATTCCATTCTCTGCCCCACACAGCTGGAGAATGAGCAAGTGGTTGGGAGAAGTCTCAGCAGCTGGTAGAGGCCACCCAGGCACATTTCCCCATCCTCAGAAGTGTCCGAGGCCAGGCTGTATGGCGCTTGGAGCAGTCTGGAATAGCTAAGGTGTCCCTGCCCATGGCAGTGGGTTGCAATGAGGTGGTTTTTAAGACTCCTTCCAGCCCAAACCATTCCATGATTCTCTGAATTTCCCGGCGCCTGCAGCTGCCCGTCGGTGCCTCCGGTGCATCTCCTGGTCCCGGTAATCCGTGCCTCCGGGCTGCAGTGCCCGGTGGGAGCGATGCAGAGGGCATGGGAGCCTGGGCTGGGATAACCGGGAGGGCTGAGGGCTGGAAGGAGGCTGGTGCTGAGCGCAGGCTGGCAGCGGCGCGCTCCCACACGCGATCACACAGTCCCCTCTAGTGGATATTCCTCTCCCATCCACACGGATGTTCTGCCCACACTGCGTTGGCACCACCGGGCTCCAAAGCCTGGCCCCAGCAGTGACCCTGAGGCACCATGCTGCTCCTCTCCTGAATTTGGGCACGGTGGCAGGAGCAAAGCCCCATCCAGCTGCCTCCAGCTGGTCCCTCGCTTCCTCCGCTCCTGCGTGTTTGGGTGACTCATCCTCCCTCCCGTCCCGTCCCCTGCCCTGGCTTTGTCCCACACCACCCGCTGCCCTTGCGTCAGGGCTGGCCCCGGTTGGCCTCTGCATTCCTGGCTCTCCCCTGCGCTGGGGTTTCACACTGCTCGGAGTTATTCGGGCAGTGGCCAACGTGAGAACGAGCTAATGAGCACCCGCGTGGCGACTGCTTCCGAGGATCCAGGGGCGAGCATCCCTTGCTCCTGCCCTGCCAGGACCTGCTGCCTTAGTCCAGCTTGGACTGGGGAGAAGTGGGATGCTTTCAGGTGGGAATACCCTGTGGGGGTGGGTGTTTGCACATTTGTCCAGCAGCTCCTGCCCATGGGAAGGGTGCAAAGACTCCCACCAGCACTGGCTTTGAGCATTGTATTCAGGGCCAGGGCACTACAATCTCCTTACCCCTCCTGTCTGCCCCATCTGCTTTGGAAACTGCAGATCACCTGGAATCTATGTGGTATCTACAACCTGAGCCTTTTCAAGGGGAAAAAGAAAGCTATGTAGGAGAGTGTGGAAGAACAGACACAGCTGCAGACCAGTTCACCATGCTCCATCAGGATGCAGGCACTCCAATTTGCCCCATCTTCTGCTGGAACCGTGACCCTGGTCCCAGTGCCACCATCCAGCAGCCCCAGTTAAGGGCAGAGCTGATGTCAAACCCTCTGTCTCCATCCTTGGGCCCTGGAAGCTGGCAACTCCAGTGCAGGGCGAGCGTAGTGGGGATGGAGGAGGAGTTGTGGCCCAACACTTGCTGCCAGGAAGCCCCAAAAAGCAGCTGCAAGGACAGAGATGCTTGTTTCTAAACCAGCCCTGGAACAGCTTTATGGGCTGCACAGCAGCATCTCTGGGAGGTGTACATGAATCACCTTGTCCCCAGGCTGGCCAGGAGTCCCTGGGCATCCCAGTTCCAGCAGGTCACCTCCAGCTCACAGATGTGATCCTGGTAACACCTTGTGTCACATCCTGGAGCCACACCAGTACAAGGAGCACACAATCAGGTTCTGTCCTGAGATTCTGATTTTCCCAGCCCTGCTGGGATGGTCCCACAGCCCTCCCTCCCTGGCTCTGGTCCTGTGTGTCCAGCAGAGCAATTGCTCACAGCATGCAGGTTCTGATCATGCACAGGGATTCTCATGGCACAGCCCCAAAGCAGGCAGGGGAGTCCACAGACACCTCACAGCCTGTGTGTGTGGATATGGATCAGCCAGCAGTGATGGAAAAGGTGTTAAATCCCAGGGAGAGCCAGCCCACAACAGTCCCAGACCCTTTTATAGCTTCTTCACTGTGGCCCAACAGGACACACACTTCAAAGCTTTATTTATTACAAAAGATCTTTAGGAAGATGAACTCTACCCAAAACCACCCCTTGGCTTTATTTCTGCCCACAGGGACTGTGTTGAACAGGGTGATGGCACTTCCAGGGCAGCAGGGCTGGTTCCAGGTTTTCTGGATGGTGAAATCCCCCCTATCCCCACACAGAGCCACAGCTGGGAAACTGCAAACCCTAAACTCCATTTCTAGGCAACTGCATGCCAAACAACCCAGTGTTTATTGCAGCGCTTCTCATTTGCCTCAATTTTATAGATGTACATTCAAAAATAAACTCTCAGCTGGACACAGACAGGCTTGAACAACGAAGGGGCTGATCCATCGGTGATGGAGTCACCTCCCAGTCCCAAGAGTAGGAGCAAATAATCCAGCTACCAGCTCAGGATCTCTGTGGAGTTGGAGCCTCAGGCATGAGAAGCTCCAGCTCTGCTTTCAAGTATATTTGGTGTGAATCCACATGGTCTCTCTGGCATTGTATCTCACCATGGGGAAAAGTCCTGCTGCCCCCAGAGAGCCACATCCTTCAGGTCTGCCCCAGCCTCGGAGGAACATGACAGATTTGGGCAGCTGCTGAAGTGATGTGCCAGCTTGTTTTGGCTCAGTGAGCAGGGTGAAGGCTCTGGGGAGCTCTGGCAGCTCATATTTACATGGTACCATTAGAAAATCAGCTTGGGCCTCATGAACTCACCTCAGCTGCACAGAGGGGCCAACAGCCAGTGGAGGTCTGGTGGAGTCGAGGGGTTCCTGATGTTCAGCAGCTGCAGCAGCTGCCCATGGTGCTCCCACACTGTCCCAATTCCCAGCCAAACCCCTCCAGCCAAGGCAGCTCTTGGGCAGGAGGCTGCACCTCAGGCAGCTGGACATCCCAAAGAGACCCCTCCAAACCAAACCCACCACTCAGAGAAGCACACAGTGGTTTAAACAGGAAAGAAAAATGAAAAAAAGAAAAAAAAAAAAAGAAAGAAAAAAAGATGCTTGTGGTATGTAAGTCCCAATGCCCTGGGCCAACCATGCCAACTTTGTAAACTTCCTCCATCCCAAGAAACAGGGCAAGCTCCAAGTCAGCACAGGCCCCATCCCTGGCCCTGCAGCACTCAGGGAAGGCACAGGTTCCAAAGCACCAACTCCAGAACCCCTCCAGGTCCTGGATGCAGGAGGGGTCTGGCCGCCACTGCTGAATTACATTATTTGTTGGTTGTGCAGCTTTACATTCATGTACTTTCCTTGATGGAGGCCCACAGGAGACAGGAGAGGCAAACCAAAGGTGTGAGCACGGAGCACAGGGTGGCAAACCCCAAACAAGCCCTGGCTACCACCTCTGCCTGTGGGGTTATGTGTCCAAGTGGGGAATTTTACTACTGCAGCCAGCAAGTCCTTGGGCCAGGAGGGCAGTGGGATCCTGGACAGCGTGGGGACACACAGCAGTGGGGTTGGATGGCCTCAGTGGTGTCAGCAGTGACACACCCAGATCATCCCTGGGGCTCTGCCTGGGGTGGGCCAGCACCAGCTCCTGGGACAGCTGGGCTGTGGCTGCCAAAGGCAGGGAGGGGATGCCAGGCTCTCCCTGCAGCTGGGATGTCCCTCTGTGGCCAGGAGCAGCAGCAGCAGCAGCTGCTTTCTCGTGCCAGACAGGTCACTGAAGTTCAAATCTGGACTGGTGCAGGCTTGGAGAAGCAAAAATGAGACAAACAGGGGAGGAAGAGGCTGTGGGCACAGCTATGCCAAAAACATCCCCCTTGGAGCTGCCCCTAGGTCTAAACTCCTCACTTTTTGGTGGCAAACTGCAGCTTCCCACCAGCACTGGCTGCTCCCAGAGCTCAGCAGCCCCTGCACTGTACCCTGGCAGAGGTGGCTGGTACAGCTGTGTGTGCTGTGACCCCTTTGCACCAGCCAGGCACTCAACACCTCTGCAGGGGCCCAGAGCCAGGGCAGTTGGGCTGGCAGCACGCTCTGTCCCCAGACATCCAAGGATGGAACAAAGTATCCTGTGATACAGCTCGGGGGCACCTCTCATGGGCTCCTGTGCTGCTTGTGGCCAGGGTAGAGTTAATTTTTTTTCACAGTGGCTTTGAACGGGGCTATGTTTTCTGTGAGGAGAATTAACTCTGCCTTGGCTGAAACCAACACAGCTCCTCAGCCTTTAACAGCAACATCCCCCCAACATCTTCCCTTGCAGTATGTGGAAATTGCAAACAGTATCCATGGATGTGCTTGTGACAATCCTCCAGCAACAAAACCCCAGTGCAGGGAGCCTGGAAAGCATCTGCCTGCTCTCCCTGCCCTTCCAGCCACCCCTCTCCCCAGATCCAGGCACTGCCAGTGGGAAAGACCTGCTTAGGCAGATCCTTGGGATGAAACCTTGCAAGGACTAAACCACACGCATGATCCCTGACCATAGCTCGGAGGGAGGATGGAGAGCTGGTCTGTGCCATGCAGGGCACCAGGCAAGGGCAGTGACACACTGAGGGTGACCTTGTCCATGAGAAACGCCAGGCTGGCCCTGTGGGGGGTGCAGATGCAGCACAGAGACCCCAGTGGGAAATGCCCCCCTAACTACGCTGTCACGTCCATAGGCACAGTCCTGCTGTTGCTCCCTTGTGGCAGGGCAGGGCAGGGCTGGGCTGGGGTCTGTTTTTCAAGTCCAGGTGACTGTGCCGCTTCAGCTCACCCTCCTCCTCCTCCTCTCTGACAGCAGGGACAGTGTCTGTCTGTCTGTCCATCTGTGGTTCTGGCCTTCAGCAGGACTCCACACGGACACAGGCAGGTGGCTGCAGCCCCAGGGGGCCGTGGGGGCCGGTGTTTAGGTGGCCTGGCCAGGCAGGAGGCGTTTGCTGTCCAGAATGGCCTTCCAGTCATCAGACCAGGAGTGCAGCCGGCGGCTGGGGGGCTTCAGCTGCAGGTGTTTGTTGTGGCAGGCAGTGAAGAGCACGTGCTCCCATGTGGGGTTCTGCTCTGCCCCTGCAAAGGAAGGAAGGTCAGTGGTCTGGACAACTCTGACATGCTGAAGTTGATTTTACTCTTAACATGAACACCCCAAAGTTACAAAACCCAAACACCCATCCCTGGCTGCCTCCAGCAACTCCTTCACCCCCCACCTCTTACCTGTTATATCAGGTCTGTCATCTATAAGCAGATCAGCAGAAACCACCGTCTTATCTCGTGTCAAAACAATCTGCTCAAGAAATTCGGGGCCAAAGTGCTTCTCCACCCAGGCATACTGGAAGGCAAGAGATGGCTGGTGAGCTTAGGGAAGGCTGATGGATGGGGCAGGGGGTGCTTGGTGGAGTGGAAGCAGCCCTGGCCTCTACACAGGGAGGAAATCTCTCTTAGTAAGTTCATTAGTGGGATGGATTTGGATGCTTCTGAAGTAAAAAGTTCTTTGAAAGCCAAGCAGCTTTTGATGTCATGATGAAAGACTAAGACCAAGAGCCTCAGTGCATGCAAATGGATGGAACAGGTAAATTTTACAGCCAGAGGCATGCAGGGGTCAGACACCTTCCACTGGGCAGTGTGGATGGGACGGGGAGCTGAGATTTGGACCTGCTCACCTTCTCGTAAGGGCAGTACCGGTACTTCTTGATTGGGCTCGTGCAGATGAATACGTCAGTGCTGCCACGAGGAGAAAAACAGGGGCAGAGTGTCATTCTGGGCCAGAGCAGGCAGCAGCCCAAAGCCAACCCCCCACCACACACAGATCAAACAGATTTAAGGCATTAATCCCCTATCTCACAGAATCCCACAGCACAATTGTGTTTGCCTTTTCACAGATTTTGCTGGAAGCAGAGAGCTGAAGGGAAGAGGCTGCACATGGCTGATGTTCTAGGGGACTGCTACAAGAGTCAAAGCCCTCTCTCCCCTCCCTTCCCTGATGGCTGGGAGATGTTAATATTTAATGCTGTTGTTGTATGAGCACTTCCAACAAGAGGTGGATGTGAAGCTACAGCTGCTCCTCTGTCCATCCTCACACGCCAAGGGCAGGTTCATACTCACTCTGCCAAATTTGCCATTTGCTTCACAGCTTCCACAGCCCCAGGAAGAGGGTCCAGCTCGATGAAGAAATTCTTGGATTCCCAGATGCTGATGGCTTTCTCCTGTGAGGGAAAAGCAAGCAGTTAATGCACTTCTTGCAATTTTTCCTGCATGTGCGTCCTCCTCATCCTTTGCTAGCACAGAGGATGGGTCAGGGAGAACAGCAGGAGCACCAGCTCTGGCCCCCTCCTGCCTCTGTGGGTGCCTCTGCTCCCCACCCACCAACCTGCACCCAACCCAAAACAATTCAGATTGGAGATGCTCTGGAACAGGCTTGGTTTTACCTCTGCAGCCCCAGGATAGAGGGAGCTGCACGTTCCTGTAAGGTCAAACACCAGAGATTATCCACATCCAAACCAAGACCATCCAAAGGGATGGATCCATGTGGATCCAGCTAATGTGGCCTAGTGGCCCTGCTGTACCATGATGCAGCTCAGGCACAGATGCTGTCTGGCCTATTTGTCTCCATGAGATCACTTAAAATAGCAGCCAGGTTGCTCTCCTAGGAGGAAGTACATTACAGGATGAACCACATGTTGGGATGAATGCAGATGCTCTTCCTCAGGGATGCCTGGACAAGGTCTAGCAGGCAAACAGAGTATCTCCAGACAAAGATTTGAACCACAACATCCAGGACAGCAGCCTGGGTGCACTGGTATGGCACAGGGAGAACAGAGAGGAGACCACAGGGAGCAAAACCTTGGGGTGAGAGCAGACTCCAGGGGCTGCCTGCAATGGGTCCAGCACAGCTCTAAGGAACAGCAGCTCCTGCACTTCTTCCAACAGGTTCACAGCTTGTCAGGTGACAAGGAAAGCAATTATTTTGCACAAACACTGTGTCCTCAGGGAGGAGAGCAGAAGCAGAAGCAGCCCAGCCCCGGTGTTGTGATGTAGCTGAGGAGCTGCAGATGCAGAAATGCCTCCAGGCTCTGTGGCAAGAACAACCAGCGTAAAAGTTTCACACAAGGCCATGCAAATCATTCAAACTCCAGTTGCTCTGCCTCAGACTGGGGAGCAGTGATGTTTTATTTTTAATATATTGTCTCTAGTTGCACAAGAGACACCTGAGAAATGCAGCCTCATGCAGCAAAGCACTTCAAACTGCACTGAAGTGTTTTCTTACAGCAGCACTTCTGCAGCTATCCCACTTCCAATTATGTCAAAAAGTATTTTGCAATCAAGCTTGAGGAGGGAAGAACTAAGCTCACCTTGAAGAAAACACCCACTCCACTCCCAGAACCAGAAAAATTCCCTGTGGCACCACATCCAGCAGATGGAAAAATCCCCCAGGCTGGGAATCCCACCATGTGCCAGGACAGACCCTCATGCTCATAAAAAATTTCCCTGCCTGTCCAGGGCTCTCCATCCTTCCACGTCTGTGTGATTTCTGAGCTTTCTCCCTTTCAGAGCTGTGACCTGCAGCTCATTGGACTCTTTGGCTTCTATTTTCTGGTCAGTGGTGCTCTCAGGTCAGAGACTGGAATGGCTCATGTGTCTGTAGCCATAGAGCAGCTCCTACTCACTTCAGCCTTACCCTGAAACCACAGGGAAAACCAGGACTGCCCTGAGGTCAGTAGTGCAAGTTTTGCTACTTGTTCAGCACAAGGTTTTGGTGGTTTTACATGATCACAGCAGACACAAGATGAGCTCACTTCATTTAACACATCCAAAGTAGTTACAATCAAGAAAGAAAAAGATTGTTATCATATGTTACCCCTGCCAAACTTTGAGCAGCTGCTTTACTGCACAAATTATGTCCTGCACTTCCGTTTCACCATTCCTAGCCAGAAAGGACACTTTATTCATTCAGCTCATTGAGCTGTTTAGGATTTTGCCCATGGAAGAGCCCTGGACCTTATTCCCACTCCTCTCCCTGTAACCATCATACTCCTAACAACAGGAACACTTTTATTTACCATAACACATTTCAGCTAGTGCAACAGCAGTCCTTGGATGACATCCACTGGGATGGAAAACTTGTTGAGGCAGAAAACAACTCTCTGCAGCAGTCAGCCTGTTGCCGAATGAATAATTACAATGTAGAGAGAGCTTCCGCTTTTAAGCTTTAATTATTAAACTGAATATAATAATTTCTGGCATGGGAGGGCTTGGGTTGTTTTAATTTTACGTAAGCCCTCAAATGAAGCATCAATTGCATGGTTTGTTGTGAACTGCTCTGCTGCATCCCACCCCTCACATTGCTCTTGAGGAGCTAAATAATCCATCTAGGAATGGTACCAATCCACATGGCCAAATCTGAGCTAGAAAAAAGCAGCTATACAATCTGGAGTATTTCAAGACAGATGTTCTGAAATACCCCCTTTCCTTGCATCTATCTCCATCCAGGCATGCAAAGAAAAAGGCCACTAGGCCATCTGATCAGCCTGGTCTAGTGATGAAGATGATGATGATGAAGATGATGAAGATGCCCCTCCCCATGGCAGGGGGTTAGAATGAGATGGTCTTTAAGGTCCTATCAACCCAACCCATTCCAGGATTCTAAGAAAGACACAGATGTGCACGAGAAAATCTGGATTTCTGGCGGAAAATGCACCGCTGGAAGCCTTCCCGTGTTCCTGTGTTTTCATGGGAGCTTTTTGTTGGCTCCCCACAGCCCTCCCCAGCACCTATGACCTGGGGGTCAGAGAGTCCCTGAGAGCCAAGCTCTGGCCAAAACAAGCCCACGCGTGGAACCGGGGAAGCACAACTCACACTCAGCTCGGGTTCCAGGCGCCCGTACTGCTCCGACACCCAGAAGCCCCTCCGGTCCTCCAGGGCAATGTAGGGCTTGTCAGGGTACCTGGCCCTGAATTTCTTGAGGAAGCCTCCCTCGAAGTCAGCCAGCACCCCATCCATGTCCACCAGCACCCGCAGAGCCCTGCGGGACCCCCCGGCGGGGCCGAGCCCCCTGCCCAGCCCGGCCAAGGGGCTGCAGCGCCGGGCCCGCAGGTGCAGGAAGCAGCTCAGCAAAATCATTGTGGGGGGCTCAGATGGGGGGTTTGGGGAAGGGGGCTCACAGGAAGGAATGGGAGGCTCAGGGAAGCAGGTTTAGGGCAGGGAATGGGCGCTTAAGGAAAGGGATGGGGTATTTGAGCAAAGGGATGGGGGGCTCAGAGTAGGGGGCTCAGGGAAGGGGATGGAGGCTTGAGACAGGGGATGAGGCCTTGGAGGAGGGGAAGGGGACTNAAGCTCGTCCTGGCCCCCAGCGCGTCCTCCCTCTCCCCACCCCATCCCTCCCTGGCAGCGAGCGCGGAGCGGCGGCGGCGCCGGGAGGGGAGCGGGGCCAGCGGGGCCGGGAGGGCAGCGGGGGCAGCGGGGCCGGTGCCCGGCGCGGAGCTCGCCCCGACCCGGCAGTGCAAAGCCCAGTTCCTCTTCCCGGTGCCTGCCGAGCCCGGAGCGCCGGCACCGCCTTAAAGCGGCACAAGCGCCCTGCGACAGCGCAGCGGCTCCGCGCCGCCCGCCCGCCTTAAGGCTGCCCCAGCCCCGCTGCCCTTCCCCTCCCTCCTTCCCGGCCTCAGTTTCCCTCGCTGTCAGTGTTTGGGATACCCTGCCACCCGGCCACTCCATCCTTATGGCCGTCCCCGCCTGCAGAGGTGGTGGGTACATTTGGGGCCACTCGTACGATGGTGATTTTCTGCATAAAAGGCACTCGTTTCTGACAGTTCTTGAGCCGTGTGACAACTCTGTCCCCACGCGTGACAGGCACCCGTAAAAGCCAATTCCCGGACCCCAAAGAAGCACGCATTGCACCAAGAAGGGCTCGATGTTCTGACTAGAGACATCAAAGATCTGTTCAAAAAACACTTTGGGGATTAAAGCTGATGAAAAAGAGAGAGTTCTCCTAGTGATACTGACGGGATTAGGCAACCACTGAGCTGGGAAATAAAAGATTTTGCTCGACAGCAATAATAAGGTTCCAAAATATTTAATTTTTCAAGTCCATAATGTTTTCAAGTGGAATGTATTGTCCTTTTTTCATAGAGAGGGCAAATTAGCTGTTGGGATCGGGTGACCCGGGGAAGGTCATCGAGGGCTGAGGCTGAGAGGGGAATGTGTGAAGTTCAGGTCTGTGTTGTGCTTTCACTTGCACCGCAGGCGTTTTGCTTTCTGGAAGGAATGGGATTTCAACACAGCTGGATGTTCCTGACTAAGCAGGGAGTGAATACATGCAAATTTATAGCTCTCCAGGGCAGTGGTCAGGGCACCAAGCATGACAGAGTTCAAGGAGCATGTGGATAGTGCTGTTGGGCACAGGTGGGATTTCGGGCTTGTCCTGTGCAGAGCCAGGAGTTGGGCTGGATGATCCCTGTGGATCCCTGGGTATTTTACGATTCTGTGATCTCCACTCAGGCTTCCATCATCTTCATGGATACTGAATGACTGACACATTCCCTGCCTGCAACAGCTCCGGAACACGCTGCTTCAGCTCCCGAGGGATGGAAAGTACAGATCCATGTACTAATCTGAGGGATTCAAATCTCATTCCTTGACACCAGAACAAACACTCCAGGCAGTCAGACGATAACCACCACACTGGGTCCCCCTCAAAGGGGACAAAAGGTATTAAACCTCTGCTGGTGCAGTGCTTCAGCCCCCGCCCCGCGGGCAGTGGGAGAGACGGGCCAGCCGTGTCGGGGAGGGCCCAGTGTCGCTGAGGTTCCCATATCGCAGGGGTCCTTTATCACATGGGCCCTCGTGTCACGTGGGTCGCAGATGAAACGAAGGCCTCGTGTAGCGAGGAGTCCTTGTCGCGACAGCTCCGTGTCGCGGCCTCCCCGGTGTCGCTGAAGGCCTCATGTCGCGAAGTGATGACGGCTATGACGTCACCACCGCCCCCCTGCGGCGCTGCTGAGTCACGGCCCCTCCCGCGCGCCTGACGCGGGGCCGGCGGTTGCCATAGCGACCACGCTTCTCGCGAGAGGCGGCGGAAGTGGCGCGCGGGCGGCGGGCGTCGCGCGGCTCCCTCGGCGGTCGCTCATTGGCTGGCGGCGGGCGGCGGCTCCCGGCGCGCGCCGCTCTCCCCGCCCCGCCCCTCGGCGCGCGCGGCCGCGGCGCGAGCCGCCAAGATGGCGTCGGCCCTGGAGCAGTTCGTCAACAGCGTCCGGCAGCTCTCGGCCCAGGGTGAGGAGGACGGGGCCGGCCGGGGGCGCCGGGAGGATGGGGTGGGCTCGCGGGGCCGAGGGAGGACGGCGAAGACCGAAGGAGCTTGTCAAACAGCGCGGGTGACGGGGCGGCGGGCCGGGGCCTTCCCGCTTGCACGGCGCTCCCTCAGGCGCGGGTCTGGGGTGCTGCAGCTCCGGGGCTGCGGGCCCTGTGCTGGGGTAAATTCAGGGCAGCCCCGAAGGGATCTCGGCGGTGTGACAGGGCACTGAGGGTCGGCGGTGCTCTCACGGAGCTCTGTGCTTCACCCAGGGGGTGGTTTCGGCAGCGGAGCCCGCACCGGTGATCTTGCCAAAATCTGAGCCTTTAAAATAGGGGGAGGAGCGAGTATCGCTAGGGCTTTAACTGGGATTGTGTGGCTCAGCCTGTGACCTCCCTAATGAACGGGCGGGTTGTGATAAGTGTGGTTTAAACTATAATTCTGAATTGTATAAGTGTCCGTGCTGTACATTTCCAAGTGGAGCGTGAACAGAGTCCCGGCCCACTACGGAACTGACAGATCTGAGACTGTAACCACGTGTCCACAAAGGGTTTTAATAATCACAGTTAGAATTCCTTAGTTTCACTGCCAAACTCCTAATTTTACTGTGTGTGGGCGCAGCGTTTCCTGGTTCTTGAACTTTCCCTCTGTGTTGATGCTCCCTGAAATGTGTTCTGACTGGTCTCTGACTGGGATGTTTCCTCCCAAAAGCTGATGAAAAATTTATTTTTCCCACGATGGCCCAAGGTCTTATCTCTGGCAGTTCTTGGGTTGAGCTCAGCTTTCTCTTAACCCTGGTTTTGCTTAATAGATACAGAGTATTTATACTTTTGAGACAATTTATACCTGCAAGGTGTAGGTATGAACCAGATGGATCTTTGTTCTCCTGTATTTGAGCTGAAGAACTTTCCATCACAGAGTTTTGGGGATGCAGAAAGCTCACTGGTTGGTGTTATGGAACTTCTCCCATTAGGGATGAGCCAGGGAGATGTTCTCTGTGAGAAAGTCCCCAGCACAGTGAGGACATGGACCTGTGGGAGCAAGTCCAGATGAGGCCACCAAGATCATTGAAGGGATGGAGATATGAGGAAAGGCTGAAAAAATCTGGATTGTTCAGCCTGGAAAAGAGAAGGCTCTGGAGTGGCCTAATTGTGGCCTTCCAGTATCTGGAGGGAGCTACAGGAAAGATGAGAGACTGTTTATAAGGGCCTGGAGGGACTGAGAAGGAGGAATGACTTCATAATAACAAAAGAGCATGGTTAGATTGGATATTAGAAAGAATTATTCCCTGTGAGGGTGGGGACGCCCTGGCACAGAATTCCTGGAGAAGCTGTGGCTGCCCTTGGATCCCTGGAAGTGTTCAAAGCCCAGCTGGGGGTGGCTTGGAGCAACCTGGGATAGTGGGAGGTGTCGCTGTCCATGGCTGAGGTTTGAGATGAATTGATCTTTGAAGTTCCTTCCAATCCAAGGCATTCTGGGATTCTGCAAAAGTAAATCCAGAGCCGGACAGGCAGATGGGTGTGAGAGCACACAGGAGCAATGTGTGCATTTGTGGTTTCCAGCTGTCATTTGCTCACCTGGGAGGTGACAAAAAGGGACCTTTAGTTGTGCCTGGTACTGGAATCTCTGCTTAGACTGTAAGTTGTTTGGGGTGTGTGTGTGGGTACAAGGACAGATCATAGAATCCCAGAATGGTTTGGGTTGGAAGAAACCTTAAATGCCATCTCTTTCCAACACTTACCATGGACAGGGGCACCCTCCACTAGATCAGTTTGCTCAGAGTCTGTTTGGGGTTTGTGTATTTTTTTTGTTTGTTTTTTTAGGAGAATGCTAAGTGATAGAACTATAGAAGGGATGTTTTACTGGAATAGGGAAGACACCAGAACTAGGGGTTTGCAGTGCCTGAGCACCATTATCAAAGCACAGAGGGTTTTACTAGACCCATTCCTTCCCTTGATTATGCCTTTTTTTAATTCCATATGGAGAAGAATGGTTTTGGAGGCGAGTTTCTGGGCTCTGGACCCCCACTTGGAACTTTAGATCCCTCTGTCACTTTAAAGCTAACATTTCATTGCTAGAACTTCCCAGCTTTTCCTTTCTCAAAGGAAAAAGCCAGAGACCTGATGGCAGTGTAAATCTCTCTGAATGGAGGCACTATTCCTCATTTTATGGAGACTTTTGTTAAGGGTGAGAGAACCTCTGTTTTTTTCTCTCTAATCTGCAAGGATTGAACATTGAAACAATACTCTGCTTGAAACAATACTCTGCTTCAGAAGGACATAGTTGAATTTATTCAATTAATTGTGGGGGAGGAAGATTTTGAAAGCAGTTCATGGGAATGGATCTGCTTTCTTTATGAGAGTTTTGGGGCTTCCCATACCTTCCTCATTCAAAGCAGTCACTTTTCATGCTGTGTGCATAGCATTGTAGTTTTAATTGTACCAAGTAAATTTAAGGACAGGTTTTAAATACTTTTGTAATAGGTACTTAGTTGTAACTTTAATGTCTACTTCAAAAAAATGCTTATGAGCAGACCTGAAAGTTGAGTAGTGCTTGAGGACCAGCAAGGAACAAGCTCTGGTATTTGTTTCATTAAAAAAACCATAAAATATGGTGGGTAGAAAATTAGTGCCTGGTTTATAAAAGTAAATTAAATCTTGGGGTGGTACTATTATTTCCTGAGGTTACATAGGGAAGCAGGTTATAATGACATGTGGGAATGGTCTAATTAGGCTTTGACAACAATGCTTTCTACTTTTCAGGGCAAATGACCCAGCTGTGTGAACTGATCAATAAAAGTGGAGAGCTGCTAGCAAAAAATCTTTCCCATCTGGATACAGTGCTTGGTGCCCTGGATGTACAGGAACACTCACTAGGTGTTCTTGCTGTCTTGTAAGTGTTGCTTGCTTTTAATTAAATATTAAAACTTCAGGCAATGAGCTGAACTGTTAGCCAAGCAAAGTATTTTGTTCTGGCACTGGCACAAGTTGCCTGGAGAAGCTGTAGCTGCCCCTGGATCCATGGCAGTGTCCAAGGCCAGGTTGGACAGGGCTTGGAGCAACCTGGGATAGTGGAAAGTGTCCCAGCCTTTGGCAGGGACTAGAACTGGATGGGCATTAAGGTCCATTCCAACCCAAACCATTCTGGGATTCCATGATAAGTGTTTTTCTTTATGTGTTCAGCAAAAAGTTATAGAATGAGCTTTTAAAACTTTATTTTCAGGGCATTAATACATTGAACTTCTGTAAGCATGGAGCCAGACGTTTTATTCCAGTAAAAACCAGGCTTTTATCATGAGTCTTGGGTGTTTGTCTTTAGACAGCACTGAGGCTTTTGCTGCTGTCTGGAGTTTAAGATAAAACTTGAGTTGTCTTGGAGGTGCTGACCTAAGGTAAAGATATTTAATCTTGAAGTTCAAGCTGGCTGTATCTGACTTCAAGTGTCTGCAGGTTCCACTGGTATTTTAAAATTCTCTTTTAAGAGAAAGATCAGAATTCTAGTACTTGTTCTACTATTCTTTTGAAATAAAATACTGATAATACTGAAAATGCTCTTTGCCATTGCAGTTTGCACTAAATTGAGAATTATGTTGTTCATAGAAAGGTTTTCAGATGTTGTTGTGCAGCTACTGGGGAAATCCTATGGCATGTCTCATAAGCACTTTGGATTTGTTTGCAAGCACCTACATTCAGAGACATAGCAGTGAAAATCAATCTTTTTTATGAATTTCCAAGCAATAAATGCTAAACCTTTTGTTTCTTTATTTCAGGTTTGTGAAGTTTTCTATGCCCAGCATCCCTGACTTCGAAACGTTATTCTCACAGGTGCAGCTTTTTATTAGCACTTGCAATGGAGAACACATTAGATATGCAACAGACACTTGTAAGTAAAGCCTAATTTCAGGCTTGGTATATTTTTGGATAGTTTGGTAATGCTGATTTTTTCACTGAGGTGTTTTTTTCTGTTTGTTTTCTACTGTGTTTAGTTGCTGGCCTGTGCCACCAGTTAACAAATGCCCTTGTGGAGAGAAAACAGGTGAGCAAGTATCATCTAGTACAAATAAGCTATTCCATACCCATGGCCTAAAGGGGATGTTACCAGCCTCTTACTCCATAAAAATTTGCCACTAATTTCACATCAAGTGTTTCTGTGCAGCTCTTTAGTTAAGTTTACTGAAAGGTAATGAACCAAACTCAAAATTCTAAGATTTCTCTAAGGAAAACCTAAGGAAGATAATTTTTGGAGGAGAAAAGTCACCTAAAAACATGTTCTCCCCCACGAAATAGGAGATCTGTAGTACCAAGAATGTTCTTTAGAAAATTTGTGTATGTGTAGAGGAGAGAGCTGCAAGGGTTATTAGCACTGGTGAGTCAGTGATTTTCATTTCAGTGTTATTCTCACTGGTGTTATATAATGTCCTTAATGAAATGCCTTAAAATGTACAGGAAACCTGATTAAGAAATACTTGACCAGTGGTTTTGTTGCTAAAATCCTGACTTTTTCAGGCCACTTTGGTGAAGTCTAGCCTGAGACACAACAGATTTGATCTGTGCTTCTAGGTGGAATGAAGTGAGAACCTTGTCTTTAGCATTTGTTGGGAGCTTAAATGGAGTCATAGAGACAAGAAAGGTTTTCTTACTGATACAGATTCCTGTATTCCTGGTGAGATTGGCTTAGTGGAGCAGAATTGATGACTTTAGCAGGAGAAGTCATATAGCCAAGGTTAATTTTATTTTCCAAGACACTGCAATATCCTACAAAAAGGGAACCTCAAGTTAACTATTACTTAATGGAACCTGTCAATTAGTGTTATTTTTCATTTGTAAGTGTCAACATAAGATCCAATGTGCTGCCATCTATGAGAAATTATCTGAAAGAGATGTAATTTCTGACAGCCCCTGCGAGGAATTAGCATTCTCAGACAAGCCATAGACAAGATGCAGATGAACACAAACCAGCTGACCTCAATACACGCAGATCTCTGCCAGGTAAGGGGATCAGAAGGGCTTTTTGTGAGAAGAAAGTCTTATAAAATATGTATAAAGCTTCAAGGAAATGCATATTCACATATTGCAGTGTGAGAATGGATTTTTAACTGGATTTTTGTTTGGTTTGGTTTTTTTCCAGTAGTAAATAATATGATACACTGAAATGAAATTTGAACCTGATATACAGATTAAGTACTGATTTTAAATGTTCAGTGCCTATCCTCAGATCTTTGATTTTGTTGGTGACTTCAGAAAGTCCTTTGACATCTCTTCTGTGTGGGCTGAAAGTCACACTGAACTTATCTTGGGTGGTATCAGTGTAATATCCAGCTACTTTCTGCTCAAGTCTGACAAAAGACGTGTTTGTCTTGGTGTCTTTGGCCTGGATTTGTATTTCTGTCTCATTCTGGGCTCCTGGGATTTGGGGTTAGACAGGAATGTTTAGAGCAATATTTAGTGCTGCCAGCATGGTCTGGCAGTCCTGGAGTTTCAAACAGTTCTGTCAGAGTTTAATTTCTTTAGAAGTCAGATAATTTTATAACAGTTCATAGTCTGCATTAAAGATTTTCAACCTGTGTTACTCCATTGCTGACACGCTCTGTTTTTTAACTCATGCAAAAGTGATATTTATGCAGTAGTAGTAATTAATTTAGTTTAAATTCCTTTTCATGGAACCTTGAGTGGAAATGGCTAATTTATGAAAACTTGATTTATTTTCTTGTAGCTCTGTTTGTTAGCAAAATGCTTTAAACCTGCCCTCCCGTATCTAGATGTGGACATGATGGATATTTGTAAAGAGAATGGGGCATATGATGCGAAGCACTTTCTATGTTATTACTACTATGGTGGGATGATATACACTGGGCTAAAGAACTTTGAAAGAGCACTCTACTTTTATGAACAGGTAACTTGAAATTAAATTACAAGTCTGATCTCTGGAAATGCAAGAGTAGATGTGTAACAGTGCTAAGAAAACACAGCACCTTTGAACTGGCACAAGCAAACTGTCTTTGGAGGTGTTTTCCTTTAAGAAAGTCTCTCACAGCCTCATTGCACTATAAAGCTGTTCAGCTCAAAGGGTGGTGTTAAATTTATCTCACTATAAATATTTTTCAGCTGCCTGCTTAAAACTGCAGCACAGAAACAGGTCACGGGCTGACACACGATTGTCCTTAAAAAATAGTCCAGTGGTTTTGCTAAGGCCTTTGCTACTTAATTGAGAGAAGTTTTTCTTCTTCTTCTTCTTCTTCTTCTTCTTCTTGCTAGTTTTGCTTTATCTGGGAAGGAAATAAAACCAGTAAAATTGGGAAAACTTTGTGTATGGGGGAAATGCTGTGAAATGTGCGAAACAAACTGGTGCAGCTTTTTTTTTTAAAACTATAGTCAGCTCATCAATAGTTCCAGTGTCATAGTGAGCTAAAATCCCTTTTCCATATTCTGCAGACCTCTGATAATGTCATAGCTTCATAAAACCTCTGAGAGTCTGTGTAAATCTGGGTTCACAAGTAACTACAGGTGATTTCTGGTACAGATTTAGATATATTCCAAGGAAGGAAGTTTTCATTCTCTGAGCAGATCTATTTTAAGACAGGCACCACTGTAACATGACATGTTTTGAGTAGCTTGTATAAAATTCCCTTTTTTTTTGCATATGTCTGGATAATTAATTTTGACAGAAGTTAGTTAAGCTTCAGCGCTCAGAGGAGAATTTCATATGTCACTGTATTTCTCCATGCAGCTTGAAATTGAGTTTTTTGCTCATGTAGTAGCTACCAGGATCTACCAGTAAGCAGACTAAATTTATGTTCCATTTCTTTCTCTCTTGCTTAGGCAATAACTACTCCAGCAATGGCAGTCAGTCATATTATGTTGGAATCATATAAAAAGTATATCCTAGTTTCTTTGATACTACTTGGTAAAGTTCAGCAACTACCAAAATACACTTCCCAGATAGTTGGTAGATTCATTAAGGTAAGTATTGCAAATGCATCTAAATAATAGATCAACAAATCTGAATTTGTAAATGTCTGACAGTGGAAGAAGGTGTCCCTGTCCATGGCAGGAGTTTGGAGTGAGATGAACTTGAAGGTCCCTTCTATGACTGTATGATGTCAGTGATACAGGTTTTTAAAATCTGAGAAAATTAAGTGTTGAGTAGTACTAATCAATATTTCTTTCACTGATAATACACATTTCTTTTTAGCTTTTTATATTAGAATTTTAAAAATAATCAGATTTCAATTGCCTTTCAAGCTGCAGAATCAATAATAAAATATTTGACCTGTAACTGCATCTGATTGAAGCACAAAATGCTAAACAGTTTATTCCCAAACATGAGCTTTTTAAAGAATAAAAGCTTCTGGAAAAACTGCAAGTTTGGAGTCTGTAAGCATTCAGATTGAGAGGTGTAGGGTGGGGGACAAAACTGCTGCTGAGAGAGTTCTGATCCTAAGTAACACACTTCTAAAAGTTAGTTCGTAGTTAACACTGAATTTATTGATTTGTGACCAAAATTCTGGAGAGTTCCAAAATTTTTCTAACTTCAGAGACTAATAAACAAACTGAAAACATTTTAAGATAGTTTAGATGAATTAGTTTTACCCTCTGAGTCTCTGCTGTCAGTGCTGTGACCCAATGTGGTCAGGGATGGATGTCTTTGAGAGCATAAGAAATGTAATGGATGGGCAGTTACTGGAAATACTTACCCAAACTCAGCTGGTCAGTTTTGAGAGTTTTTCCACACTGCTGTAAGAAAAACTGTCACTCAGAGGTCCTGAAATGATGTTTATTAAATGTTACACTGCAATAATACAGATTTAGTGTATGAGGGTCTGTCATTGCCATAAAGCCATGTATGGGCACCTTGTCTTTTTTATGAGAAATGCCCAAGCTACTTAAATATATTTCAATGCCTGCATGGCCTCTAATGTTGGAGCACTGAATAGGTTTTGTGAGGCTGGATGAACGCTGTGTTCTTTAAGAAAGGTTCTCATTTTTCTAATTGCAGCCTCTTAGCAATGCTTACCATGAATTAGCACAAGTTTATTCAACTAATAAACCCTCGGAGCTTCGAAATCTGGTGAACAAACACAGTGAAACTTTCACAAGAGATAACAATATGGGGCTGGTTAAGCAATGCTTGTCATCTCTCTACAAAAAGAATATTCAGAGGCTAACCAAGGTAAGAGAAACTGAGCAGTTTTCCTCTAAGAGTGTATTTCTGAAATATATTCCATTTAGAGCTAAAAGATAGCATAGTAATGTGGCAGAAAAATTACTAAAACTGAGATTTGTGTCTGGAACAAAGGAGATTAGAATGCCCTGTATAGGAAAACAAATCAGTTGGCTGCTTATGCATTATTTAAAAGGTGATTCAGTCTGTCTGTCAGAGGGGTTTGCCCATGAGGTTTTCACAGCTAATCAAAAAAGTGACCTGCATCCCTATTCAAAAACTAGGAAAACTGAACTTTACAGGCCACTTCATTAGAAAAGAGTGAGTGAACAGGAATTCACAGTTTTTAGAACATATTTTGGAAGTGTCTGAAACAAAAGGAAAAACAGAAGCACTGAAGTGATTTGCTCCTTCACCTGAGAGATCAGATTAATCCTGAAAGGTGATTGGGGAAAGCAGTGTTTTTGCAAGCTCAGATGATATTTTATGCAGTAGGAAAAAAAATCTCATAAGGAGCTTTATATATGCAAATCTCGAAGGAAATTCAGGGGGTGGAGAGTCACCTTTTTTTGGTAAAAAGGTGAGAGAAAGAGGTTGGACATGGTCAGGACTGTCTGGTAATAGCAGGAATGAGTAATGACTCCATACATGCTCAGTGCTACAAATTAATGTCTGGAGGAAGAACTGACTCACTCTCACGAGCCCTTTAATAATTGTGTGTTCTACTTGTTCCTTCCCATCAAACTTCCACAGTCAGGTTACATAGGCCATGAAGCATCAAGGAGAAAATCCTCAACATCCAGTTTTAACTTAAAACTTCAAAACTTTCTAAATTTCAGACGTTTTTAACACTGTCACTACAAGACATGGCAAGTCGAGTGCAGCTGTCAGGGCCCCAAGAAGCAGAAAAATACGTCCTTCACATGGTAAGACCTCTGACTTGGTTAAATTATCCCAAAATTAAGTGTTTGATTTGGGTGAGCAGTTCTTTTACAGGGTGGAGAAAATGCTGGCAGTCTGCTGTGGTGTTGAGACTGTTTTCAAAAAAAACTAAAAAGCTATTCTCCATGTAAGATAAGGCTTGAATTGTGTTTTTGAAAACCTGTGGGAAGTAAAATCAACCAAATTAAAGACAATTCCACAAAGAGTCTGTGTGTTGTAGTTACCTGAAATTCTGTTGTTGGTGATAACTTCTATTAAACCCTCTGTCATTTCAGATAGAAGATGGTGAAATCTTTGCAAGTATTAATCAGAAAGATGGTATGGTCTGTTTCCATGATAATCCTGAAAAATATAACAATCCAGCTATGCTTCATAACATTGATCAGGAGGTAAATCTTTTACTGCTTTTGGAATTGTTGGCAAAAAACCTTAGTCTGTAATCAGAGAGCTGCTGGCAGAAGCCAGTGTAGTAACTTAGATATAGAGAGTGAGGACTGTAATTCACAATTTGACTATTTCACAGTATATTCTTCGTTTTTGATTAATACTCTTTGTCAGTGTGTTCCCTGTTGTGTCCTGCACAGCTTGAGCTGTTTCAGGAGACTGCTTGCTTGCTGTTGGTCATGGGAAGATCCTTGAGTGGGTTAAAAAGATTGTTTTTAGAGTTTTAAATTTCAAGAATCACTTCCATTGGCTCTTAATAACCTGCCTGTAGGTTGTGGTTGAGCCTCATGGGACTGTTTACCAATGGCCTTAAAAAGGCTGTTAGGAAGACATGGCTCAAATGAAGGGAATAAAAAATGGTTTGACACTTTTGTGTGGGAGGTGAGGGATGAGAACATTTTGATGTGGAGCTGTAGGGGTGGCAGAAGTTATTTGTTCGACGTGGCACAGCCATAAAATGTCTTGAAGATCAGGTACAAGCTGGACAAAGTAACCAATTTAATACATATTTTTAAGATGCTGAAATGTATAGAGCTCGATGAACGACTGAAAGCCATGGATCAAGAGATCACTGTGAACCCTCAGTTTGTGCAGAAGGTAATGGATTTAATGTCTGGTAAGAGTATGCAAGAGATTCATTCAGTGCAGTGAGTATGTTGTACTGAATGTCAGTACTTATGGTGTTGTTATTACACATTAATAATAATGTGTGCATAAACATCATGACACATCGTAAAGATAATTTATTATTTTTGAAGATGCTTTTTCCTCATTAATCCTGCAGTGATTTCAACCAGAAAATTAAGTGCATGTTATTTCATAGGCACTTTACTTTCCTGCCTGTACACTTCAAAGAACTGTCTTCTTCCAGCCTGCAGACCTGTTTCTGAACAGAACTAACTCTCTCCCTTTCAGAGTATGGGATCTCAAGAAGATGACTCAGGGACCAAACCATCCAGTTATTCTTGAAATAAATGTTGCTCACCACTCCGCTTTCAAGTAAAAGCTTATGAAAGAATCACGCCTGGAACAGGGCATTGAGGAGTTCCACGAAGAGAGCAGAGAGAACTGAGCTTTGCTTTTTCACCTGGACATTAAGAAAGTAAAAGAACACCCTCTCAGTACTGTATAATACCAGAAATATTCTCTGCAAAGAAAAAGGAAATCTCAAAAGAAACTTGAAAGTCTGTTGTGGATTTATTTATCTTCAGATTAACATTGTTAATGCATTAAATAATCTACCTTTTGTTTTAAAGGGTTTGAATGTTGCCGTGTTTCTGTAGCAGTCCTTCTCTTCTGCAAAAAAAAGAAAAAAAGTGTTATTCAGGGAAGAATACAAACTAGTGTTGGTTCACTTACAAGATAATTATTGGTTCATTATTCTGTATTTAAAGGTGGCTCAAAGTGGAGGTTTATCATATGTGTAGTGGGGGCAAAGGGGTGGAGTTCAAGCAGATGTAGAGAATTTGCATATGCCCAATGTAGCTGGTGCTGTCTGTTAAATGAGGAAATAAGAACTGCTCTTCAAAAAAGGATGAAGAAATCAGTATGTCCTTGTAAGGAAGTTTGCTGCAAAGTAGGAATCATTTATGGAAAACACACATGACAGCTGTTTATGATTTTAAGTTTCTGGTACAAAATATCTGCTGATATTATTTGCTCTTAGATGAAACTTATTAGACCTAAACAAAAGGATATTTGGGAAATGTTGGTGTTCTGGTGGATTCTAAATAGGAAGTTGTCTACACTGAAAGAAACTTGTTTGTTCCTGTGCAACTGGCATGAAGGTATTCAACAGGCTGATAGTTTCTTTGGTGGAAATCAGTATTTCTGCATGGACCATAAATAGAATTCTATACAGCTCTCAAAATGCAGGATTTTATTCAGCTATAATATGTTGGAATGGTACCTGGTTTTTAATTTAATATTTTAAACTTTAAAACATTGTTATTGGACTTTTTTGAAGTGCTTCACCCTTAAATCAATAGGCCATTTAATTTTCTGTCATTCTCATGTATCTGAAGATTCTCACTGTTCAAACACCTTCCTGTCAGGCAGAAATAAACCTGTCATCAAGTCAGAAAATGAGAAGCTCTGCTTCCTACTGAAACACCTGACCAGGAGCTGCTTGCTCCTGCTGTCCTGCCAGCTTGTTTCCAAGTGGGAGCTGAGCATTCCTGGCTCTTTGCTGTGTGAAGTTTGTGTGTATTGAGGTCACCTGTGGTTGAAAATATTCCATTTGTACTTCCAGTGCTGATACAGAAGTGTTGGGGTTTTCACTTAAAACTGGTGTTGGAAGTCTTGCAGAGCCTTTGTGACAGCAGGGTGCCCAGATTGTCGTTGGTGATGAAGGATTATTTTTAAAAGTATACAATAGCAGTTTAGTATTGAGCACAGTGGAGGTCCATAGTGTGAGCAGCTCATCACTTCCTGCCAGAGAGAATTCCATTGGGACAAATTTTATATCTGATCTTCAAGAAAAATCTTGGGGTTTTTTATAACTTGCTTTATAAGTCATGTAACTAGAAGAGATCTATGATTTTGAAGGTTTTTATCCTAATTAATCCTGCAGTGATTTTAATACACCACTTTCTCCCCTGGTCCCATGGAAGTGTTAGATGAGTAATTAGTGATGCTTCAGCTTGAGCCCAAAATAGGGTGGTTGTTACTGCCAGGTTGTGGCGCTCACAGAAGGGACTGCAAACAACTGACCCCAAACCCCACCCATCCAGAAATGTGCCTGGCTCATCTCTCCTTGCCAGTGGCTCCTTTGCCAGGGGGGAATGTATTCAGGATGGTTATGGAGTTGGAAAAAAGCCAGGAATGTCCATTTTTGTGCTACTAGTTCCTATTAGCATGGGTTTACCTGCTGAGAGCTGCAGGATGGTTTTCCAGCTGTGGAATTAGAAGCAAAATAATCTATGCAGCTGGTAAATAGCTCTAGATTTTTCTCTTATTTTTTCTTGCCTAAAGTTAGATAAAACAAATCCTTGCTCACATCAAAAGGATGGCAGAAACAGCTGTGTAATAGTTTCAAGTGATATATTCCACTATCTGATCTTTAAGAGGGCAAAAGCTTTTAGAGAACTGCTGAGGTTCCTTTTCTGGTGTGGATAGTGCTGTTAATGTCTGAATTCTGCTAGAAATTCAAAGTCAGGTCCCACCTGTAGAATCAGTAGGTAAAGCATTCACCAAAAGTGCTCCAGGGAAGGGCTTTTAAATCCTAGTTTGATAAACACACATGGTCTGGCATCTGCATGTCTTGAGATAGCACTGAAATTAAGTCAGATTTTTAATGAAGCAGCTCCTGAGTCTTGGAACTAATTGCCTGGGCTGTGGTCGGCTGAGAGGAGGCTTTGAGAACGCTTGGGCTTTCTGGTTTTAATTTGTATTCACTGCAGGGAAGGTCTTTTGCTCAAATGTAGGAACAATGTGTGCTGTGCTGCTCCCAACTCGGACTCTCAGAGGTCCCGTGACTGTTCCTTCCCATCATATACGGTCACAAGATGTGTCCAGGGAATACTGAGTGCATGCTTTGATATCTGACTCCAATTTTGATGCATTTTAATTAGCAAAGACACAAAATACACTTCTGAAGGCAGCATTAGGTGTGCAGCTGCAGATCATAGCCACAGGAGGGGTCTCTAGGCCAGTCACTGTGAGATTTTTGAAATGTTTCTGGGAAGGAATGGTTGGAAGCTCTTTGTGTACAACACCCATTCCTGTTTTTGTGCCACTGAGGAGCCCCAGTTTGTAACCTCTGCTGAGCCATCACTCCAGCTGCCTCCTTCACAACTTCCCCGTGTGTCCCACAGCACAGCCACAGCCCCGTGTTTGTGTTGTCATAGGCAATCTGTATAACCTAGGAAATGTTCTCCACGTGGCCACGCTGGCCTGGGAGGTTAGTCCTGAGAAGTTGTTTAAATGTACTATTGGAAAATAAAGATAACAAATGAGTCATTCTTAGTTTGTCTTAAATGAAGATTGTGGGTCTTTTGTATTTGGGGTTCCCTTAGTTTTTGGGGGGTCTCTTTTTCTGGTTGCTTTTCAGGAGGTGATTTTGGCTGGCTGGGGAGGCTGCTCATCGTGTGCTGTGTGTGGCAGTGTCCTCTGCTCCAGAAGTGTTCAAGCCCTGCTGGTGGCTTATCAGAGCTCTCCTGAGCAATTCTGAGTAGAAATAATCTTTCTTTAGTGTCTTTCTTGAGAAGTGCCTACTGCAGGTCCTTGTCTGAGACGGGCTTTGGGATTTTGTATGGAACGCTTTTACTCTGAACAACCTAGTCTAGTGAAGATGTCCTTGGCCTCGGCAGGGGATTGGAATGGGATGATCCATAAGGTACTTCCATCCCAAACTGCTCTGGGATTCGTGTCTGAGCTCTGTGTTTCTGTAATAATCTATCTTGCTGACATCTGGCTATTGTTTTAATCAGAGACATAATTATTAGTCCACGTGTGGCTGCTTGGATCCAGAGGTGTATCTTGTAGTGGTATCAGCAACAGCTGCTCTTTCTTGGGATTGTATTACAGATTTTACTCAGATGAATCATCTGTGCTGTTACCTTCTTGAAAATTTACTTTTGTTCTGATTCAGGTATTTAAATTGCTCCTCTGTAAGGAGCAACTCCAAGGGGCAACGAAGTATCTGGTACTTTATTATTCTGAAGCCTAATAGTTCACATGGAACTTGGTGTAGCTTTCCATCATAGTTTCCTAGAGGTAAATAATCCCTTAATACTTAAACTTGATACCTTGAAGAGAAACAGGAGTAGTTTAATAGAAATAAAGAGCCTGAACAAGTTTAACTTGGGCGTTTGCTCCCCCTGCCCATCCATGGCTCTACCTGTGTGAACACCTCTACAGAGCTGCTTTATAAATCGGGAAACGACAATACTTCGAAACCTGCATCTGCATTCTAAGCACTTTAACGAATTAAGACAGGGTGGCTGCTGAGTCTCCAACGGAGAAGTCGCGCCGAGCCTGCGAAGAACACGGCACTGCCCTGAGGCGAGGGAAAGTCCCGGGAAGGGGCTGTGCGGCAGCCGATAGCGAAGCTCGATAACGCAGCCGATCCCGATCCCGATCCCGATCCCGATCCCGNAGCCGATCCCGATCCCGATCCCGATCCCGATCCCGATCCCGATCCCGATCCCGATCCCGGCTCCTGCGGGGCCCCGCCCGCGGCCACCCCGGGTCCCCTCCCAGATCCCGTGGGTCACGTGACCCACGGCGCGGCCCGTACCACCTCGCAGGGGGAGCACGGCCCGCTCTCGATGTGACGCTTGCGGGTCGCTGGCTGCCACTCGTTCCTTCTCGTCTCCCCAGTGATCGAACACCACTGTTCCCGCTCTGCGCTGTGGCAGCTGGGCAGGTGTAGCGCGGGAGGGGAGAAGGTGTCTTTCTGACCTCCTCATGTCCCCCCCTTCCTTGAGGTAATGGCTCCGCCCGGCCCCTGTGGACAGGGCGGCCCTGGGCCGAGCCACTGCGGCAGCTGGGGGGGTGGCGGCTCCCCGGGAGAGCGGCGGGACGGTCAGCTGAGTCCCGCGGTACGAACGGGCTGTTTATTCCTTTGTTCTACCTTGTCCTTCATCTTCTCGCTTCTCCGCGGCAGCGGCGGGCGCGCGGGCGGGGAGCTGTGTGTCCCAGTCTCCCCCCCAGCTGGCGGCGGGAGTGGTACGGGCGGTGGGTCAGTCGGTGTCAGGTGCCCGCGGACACGGGACGGGCCGGGGGAGCCGCGGTGAGCGGGGGCTCCGGGCACGGGGAACCTGGACCGGGCCGGGGTCACCGGGCTCTGGGAACCGGGAACACTGGGCCCGGCGGGACAGGCCGGCCCAGGTCCAGTAGGGCCTGAGGCGTTCGGGTCCGTGGGCGCTCAGCAAGGCCGGCCCGTTCCGGCCTGAGGCTCCGGACACGGGGGTCTGGGCTGTGCGACCTCAGCCTTGATCCAGAGGAGGCCACCAAGTTGATCAGAGGGGAGGAGCACCTCTCCTTTGAGGAAAGGCTAGAAGAATCGAGATTGTTCAGCCTAAAAAGGAGAAGGCTTCGGGGTGACCTAATTGTGGCCTTCTAATACCTAAATAGAACTTACAGGAAAGATGGGACAAGGTACAGGATTCTGGAGTAACAGAAGTGGGGTCAGCTTCAAACTGACAGCAGGATTAGGTGGGATATTGGGAAGAAATTTGTCCAGGGAGGGTGATGAGGTCCTGGCACAGGTTGTCCAGAGAAGCTGTGGCTGCCCCATCCCTGGAAGTGTCCAGCCCCAGGTTGGATGGGGCTTGGAGCATCCTGGTCTGGTGGAACGTGTCCCTGCCCATAGCAGGAGATTGTGCTGGATGATTTTCAAGGTCCCTTCCAACCCAGACCATTCTGGGATTCCCTGAACCTAGCCCTGTAAGACTGGAGGTATCTGGGCATGAGAGATTGGTCCAGCCCCATTCACCCCTGTGGGGCCTGTGGTGTCGTGGCTCAGGATGTGGGATTTGGGCATGGCAGGTTGGGTTGCTCGAGGCCATCCCATCAGCAAGCAGAAGGTTGGTCCTGGATCAGTGGAACGCTCAGGGAGGTGTTGGAGTCACCATCCCTGGAGGTGTTTAAGGAGAGACTGGACATGGCACTCAGTGCTCTGGTCTGGGTGCCAAGGTGGGGATCGGTCACAGGTTGGGCTTGATGGCCTTGGAGATCTCAGGCTGAGCTTAAGGCCAGCTGCTCCCGGTGGGATGCAGAGCAGGACTGGCACCAGCGAGGCCTGAGAGCTCCTGTGATATGCCATGTGCTGACCGTGTGCTCTGTCCCTGGCTGCAGGAGGCCTGGCAGGTGTGCTGAGCCCTCACTATGAACGCTATCGTTGCCCTGTGCCATTTCTGTGAGCTCCACGGCCCTCGCACCCTGTTCTGCACCGAGGTGCTGCACTCGCCGCTCCCGCAGGGCGCCGGCAGCGGGGACATCTCCGGGCAGAATGAGCAGGCGGAAGAGGAAGAAGGTGGGATTCAGATGAGCAGCCGGATCCGCTCGCACAGCCCGGCTGAAGGGGCCAGCGCTGACTCCAGCAGCCCAGGGCCAAAGAAATCAGACATGTGTGAGGCAAGTGTGCAAATCTGTGTGTGGGCATCGGTGTCCTTGGCTTGGTTAGAGGGCTGTGGGATTCTCTGATACAAGTTGGATTGTTTAGAGACAAATAAAAACGTGAACAGCACTTGTTTTGTATGTGTCAGTGCAAGAAGATCTCCAAGTCCTCAAAAACTGCAAGCTAGCCCTAACCCTAATCCTAATGATCCATGACAAGAGGATGAAGGAGCTGTTGTTGAATACATACACCTTGACAGGACCTTGAGGTCTCTTTAAGCTTTGTGATTCTTTTGTGGCTGATAAATGCTTTCCTCAGCCTCCAAGACTGTTTATTAGATTAGGTCAGATAATTTATTAATGGTAATTTTAAGAGCAGTATTGGTTAGGAAACAAAAAAAATGTATAAGCAATTAAAACAATAGGAAATATGTATGTTCTCAGTCGATCAGGGCTGTTCAGCCTGGAGAACAGAAGTTTGTGTGGAGACCTTCCAGTGTCTGAAGGGGCCTGCAAGGAATCCAGAGAGGGACTCTTTGTCAGGAACTGCAGTGACAGGACAAGGAGTGGTGTGTTGAAACTGAGGAAAGAAGGGAAATTTAGGTTAGATATACTAAAGCAATTATTCCCTATGAGGGTGGCGAGGCACAGGTTGTCCAGAGAAGCTGAGGCTACCCATGGATCCCTGGAAGTGTCCAAGGCCAGGTTGGATGGGGCTTGGAGCAACCTGGGATAGTGGAAGGTGCCCCTGCCCATGGCAGGGGAATGAGGTGATATTTAAGGTCCCTTCCAACCCAAACCATTCTGTGATTCTCATACTTGTTTTATATCTGTACTTCCTCTGACATATTTATTATTTACTTTCCCTTCAATTGTGGCCAGATTTGTTTGACCAGCTGCTGTACTGAACTTTCCCAGCTGTAGAGCCAGCACCAAGTTCACAGTGGAATTAAATACTGGAAAATGAGCATAAGAGCAGAGGAAGTATATCAGAGTTTTGTGTGAGGAGCTGAGTTCAAATCCTGAACCTGACTCACCTTCCTTGCCTTCTGAGTCTTTGTGCTCCTGTCTGTGTGTGTAAATAACATTTTACAGTGTTTTGGAGTGAACAGTCAGAGCTTTCTGGAAACCTGAGATAACTGCATGCTCATTTATGGCTGGATTTGCTTTTCTGCCTTCAGGGCTGCCGCTCTCTTGCAGGAGGACACCCGGGATATGTCAGCCATGACAAAGAAACCTCCATCAAGTACGTCAGCCACCAGCACCCAAACCACCCCCAGCTGTTCAGCATCGTGCGCCAGGCCTGCGTCCGCAGCCTCAGCTGTGAGGTACCTGCCTTGGAGGACAGGAAAATGCTATTTATGGCTCCTGTATCACATCAAATCCAAGATATTCCATTGCTGATCCTGGCTGCCCTGTGCAGACTGAAGCATGGAGGGAACCAGGTGGAAAGACAGGCACAGAAGTCTGTTTATTCCAGGATTGGTGGTATTTTTTTTAAGCCTGATCTTTGATGACCTCAGGGTTTCCTTCCTCTCACCTTGTGAGGCTAAAAATATCCTCTTCTTGGTTTTGTTCATTGTGCTTATTATTTGTCATTGTAAGGTAACCTGTTCATAACACTTCATACTCTGAATATGGTGTTGATTGCCCTTTGTAGGCCATTAATATTGATCCTGTAACAGACATGAAGGAAAAACCTTGCAGATCAATGAGCATTTGTGTGTCAGGATCAGCTAAATTCCTTCTGGGTTCTCAGTATTGTAGTTGAATGGAGCTGAATTCTTAAAACACAGTTAAATCGAAGGATTTGGAGTGTTTGTAGGATACCTCTGGAGGGCTGTTTGACCACTCTTTTGGGATAGTACTGTAAAAAGGCTTCATTTATTCACCAAGTGGGTGCTATCCTGCAGGAAGCTGTTTGGTTAGTTACTCTGTGATGTGTTTAATGACTTTGGTGTTTGTCCCTTCCCTTCAGGTCTGCCCAGGGCGTGAAGGCCCTATTTTTTTCGGAGATGAACAGCATGGTTTTGTGTTCAGCCACACCTTCTTTATCAAAGACAGCTTGGCCCGAGGTTTCCAGCGCTGGTACAGCATCATCACCATCATGATGGACCGGATTTACCTCATCAACTCCTGGCCTTTCTTGCTGGGAAAAATCAGAGGCATCATTGATGAGCTGCAGGGCAAAGCACTGAAGGTGGGTCAGTGCCCAGAGTCCCTGTGACTCAATGTCAGTGTCTCAGTCATGATCCCTGATAGACAGCTGAGTGAAAAAGCTGATCCAGCTAATGCCAGGGTGGTCATTAAGATTGACACAAGGCCCAGGAGGGTGGTGGATGGTGTGTATCCCCATCCCTGGAAGTGTTCACAGCCAGGTTGGAGCATCCCAGTCTCATGGAGGGTGGCAGTTGCCTGTGACAGGGGGGGTTGGAACAAGCTGATCTTTCCAATCCAAACCATTCCAGGATTCTGTGTCTGGGGATGCAGGAGGGAAGGAACAGGGTGTTTTTGTCATTTGAAACACTCAATGCTTTTCAGAGGCCTTGTAGACAGCAGCTTTGTTACAAATGTAAGTAAGTAAATCTGGGAAGGACAGTGATTTTGGAGCACAAGTGTTACTTAGTGATAATTTTAGTCCACCTAAGAATAAGATGTCCCTTCTCTCTGTTTTCCCATGACTGGACAAGTTCTGTCTCTCTGTTTTCCCATGACTGGACGTGTGTGTGTGACGCACCCTTTTCATTTGGTGGTTGTGCTGGTTTTTGTTGCATGAGCTCAATACAAGCACTGAATCCCTCTCAGTCTGTGACACTACCCTTGCTGTGTGTGCAGGTGTTTGAGGCAGAGCAGTTTGGGTGCCCCCAGCGTGCCCAGCGCATGAACACGGCCTTCACCCCCTTCCTGCACCAGCGCAACGGGAACGCCGCGCGCTCCCTGACATCCCTGACCAACGACGAGAACCTCTGGGCCTGCCTACACACCTCCTTTGCTTGGTAATGCCACTGCTGCTCTCAGCTTGTACAGCTCCTTCCTCAGGAGGATATTGCCTTATCCTGAAAGAGTGGGAATGTGATTTGAGGGTTTGAGGGTTTCTTTTTCTTTTTTTGAGGTAATGCTTTGCTAAGTAGCGTCTGAATTGGAAGGATGCAGCACCGATGTCTTTAGGACAGAAAAATGTCTTTTGGTAGCTCATAGAAGCCATGGCTATGCAGATGGAAAGGTTTTGCAGTGTGGAAGTGTGGAAGAAAGGAATAAAAGATGATTCTACCCCCAGTGTGTTGCACGTCAAATTCACATGTGACAGACCATGGTGTGGTTCACCTGGGAGTGCCCCTGTGCTGGGATCAGCAGCGTGGGAGATGCAGCCATTGGGCTCTGAGAGAGTCCAGTTGCTCCAGTGCTTAACTGGCTCATTAAACTTCCTGGAAAGATGCCACAGGGAAGGGTGCAGCCCTGGCACATGATTTGGATGGGGGTTAAGCATACTGCACAAAGGAATTGCAGAATGCTGGGATCTGGGTGACTTTGTGTAGCAGGATTTTAAGATGGGCTGATGGTCCCACACTGGGGAAAGCACAGGGATGTGCTGGAAGGTAGCACAGAGTGATTAGTGGTTGGATGTTTTGTCTGACATCATGACATCAAGTTTCTTACTAGGTTTTTGCACCTGGCAAGCTGCATGACTCTGCTTCTTTTTCTTTCTCCAGGCTTCTGAAGGCTTGTGGTAGCCGGCTTACAGAGAAGCTTCTGGAGGGAGCACCCACAGAAGACACCCTCGTTCAGATGGAAAAACTTGCAGGTGAGACAGAGATTTCCAGAGCTGCAAAGACCCTCTGAGAATGTTTTAGATGATGAAACACTGAGTACTTTGATCAGCATCTTAAGCACAGCCATTGCTCATCAGCTTTATCTTCATGGCAGTCTCTGCAGCAGCTGATGCACTCTGGAGATGGCTCTGACAGGAATGTGAAATCCAGGCACCTCAAAGGCTCTCTGCACATGGTGTTTGTCACTTGAGTAGCAGTGTTGCATCATCAAAATTGTTGTGGCTGGACTGGCTCTCCCAGTGAATCTCTACAGCCAGAATGATTTGCAGTCACAACATATGGATTTCTTGCTTCTTTTTCTACAAACTTTCTAAAAGTAAAGGATCATGGTTTGGGTTTTTTTCCCCTCCATTGAATTATTTTATTAACCATGTAGACTAGAATCTACAAAGCTTTGTCCATAACCTTTAAAACAGGAATAAAGAATAGAGCTGATAAAAAAATGCAACTTTTCAGTTCCATAAAAGATGAAAATTCCTTCTTGACCCTTCAGCAGTTACTTTTTAACTGAATTAACACTTAGGTGTGTCTGTGCTGCTGCCAGTACTTTCAGTAACTGTGTTCTGAGCTCTCTGTTCCCACATACACCCAAAGTCACATGGCTGTAGCATGTGAGCACTTTCCAGTTTCCATTCCTAGAAAGCAGCAATTTTTATGACTGATTTGCCTTATTTTTTTTTTGCTAGATCTGAAAGAAGAGTCAGAAGGCTGGGATGGTTCTGAGGAAGAAGAGAAGCCTTCTTCCCAGCCAGATGTTGTGGAAGGGCAGGAGCTGTCCAAAAGCTCCCCTGAAACATCTCTGATGCCAGATTGCAACAGCTGGAACATAGCTCACAGAAGGTTGTCTGTCTTTCGCTCTCTCAGGCACATGAGACAGGTAAGAAAGGCTGCAGAGTTCACAAGCTCTTTTCTCCTGATAATATTTTTTTTTAAAAGATACATTTATTTCCTGCAATCTGCATGTTCCCTGTGCTGTGTTCAGCACAGTGCCTGCCCAGCCAGGAACATGATGTGAACAGCATCTCTGGGCTGCTTTCTTCCTCACGTGGGCCTCTGGTGATCATCAGTCATGTGGGATGGGGTCAGATGATTTCTCTCAAATTCTGCACTTCTCTTCTTCCCAAGAGCAGTGACAGTAGTTTAATACAGAAGTTGTGCAGCATCTTCAAAGCTAAGTAATATTTGCTTTAAAAAAAAAAAAGTGTTTCAGAGGGAAAAATAATTTACAAATAGAATAAATTATTCTGTACGGATCTTGCTTTTCTCTGTGCTCCCAGTGATCTGGCTGAGGGAGAAGGTTCATGTGCCCAAGGTTCTTGTGCTAAATTTCCACATCCATTCCTGCTGTTCAGGTCTAGCCATTTTCCTGCCTGTCAGTCATGTTTTTAACAGGGAAAACTAGACATTTCACTGATTTTCATAACCAATGCAGAATGGTTTGGGATTTTTTTTCCAGGTTCTTGGAGCAGCAGCATTCCGAATGCTGGCTTGGCATGTTCTGATGGGGAACCAGGTCATCTGGAAAGCTCGGGATATGGATCTTGTCCAGTCTGCCTTTGATGTCCTTCGGGTAGAAACCTTTTCCTTTGCTTCTTGGCTGCCTATTTTTACATGTATTTCTCTACTACTCCAGCCTTTATAATGATCTCTCTCTGACACGTAATCTTGTGAAAAGTGTGTTCTAAATTATATGATTTTGAAAAAGCAGCAACCAAAAGAACCTCCAAAAACATGCACAAAACAAAATCCCCTCAACCTCTGGATATCTTGCTTGTCCTCAGCGACTGCAGGGGCTCTCAAGCTGAGTAGGTCACCTTGATCCCCCAAATCAGGAGCATCTGCCTAAGCACTGCTCCAGGTCTTGGCTGGCCCTGGAAGTCAAGGAGAGAACTGCACTGACTTGTTTCATTGCAGAGTTGCTGTTGAGTGGTTTCCTTGCCCCTGCAGACGATGCTGCCCATCGGGTGTGTGCGGATCATTCCCTACAGCGAGCAGTACGAGGAGGCCTATCGGTGCAACTTCCTGGGCCTGAGCCCACATGTCCAAATCCCACCCCACATCCTGGCATCTGGTAAGAACCTCTTGCAGAACCCTGTCATGTTAAAGGACATTAGATTTTTATGCATTTTTTTAAAAAAAAAATAAGTATTGGCTGCATGAAACAAAGCCCGGATCACTTCATTTTGTTTTCCTCTTGTCTTTGCCTGGTCATTGACTGAAAGATGTGACACCTTCTCCAGGCACTGGCCATAACAGGGTCTGTAGCTGTGTTCTGGAATCTGGGCTAGCACAGCTCATGTTCTTTTGGGCTCTTGTTGCTCCAGAGTTTGCAGTCCTCGTGGAGGTCCGCGCTGCCACCCGCTCCAGCCTCTACCCAACCCTGTTTGATGATGAGCAGTCCCTCAACAAGTACGAGTTTGTTGTCACCAGTGGGAGCCCTGTTGCAGCAGATCGAGGTGAGTGATTTGGAAGCAGAAAGAACCTCTGTCCCTGAGATTAAAAGAGCATCTTGATCTTTAACTGGTTTTCATGTACTAGCCCTTAAGGAGGTTTGAGTAGAAGCCAGGTTGAGTATTCAGCTGAGGTTTTAGCTGTTTGAGGTGAGGTTCACCACAGATTGTTCAATTATAAAAGATTTGCTCTACCAGATCAGCATTTTGCCTAATAATTTCCATAAATGAGAAATGGATTCTGTAACATAGGTATAAGAAAAATTGCAGGGAAATTCTGTAACCCACAGTGAACACTTTCAATCCTGGAATACTCGTGTGTTTATTTTGAGTAAGACTAACTTGTAAGGACCATGACATCACTAATTTTCCATGTTCCACTTGATAGCAAAATATGACTGATAGAGAAATGCCCAGACTTCTTTATTTAATTTTACCAACTTCCTTCCAGCAGTTGAACACTTGAGCACCTAGAGGTGATTTGAGTCAGGTCCATCTGTCTTGTCTGGGAAGTCTTAATTTAGATGAAGGCCTCACTGAGTATCTCAGAAGATATGGCAGATGACTCATCCTTCCTCTCTGTCCCTGAAGACAGAGAAGCAAAGACTTGCTCTCTACACAGTGCTCTTCCTGTTGTTGATCCCACGTGTATAAATACACCAACTTATTTTCCATCCAGTCAGTGGCATGTCCAGAAACTTCTGGACAAAAATAGTCACTGGAAGGTCTTTTCTCCACCACAGCATCAAACTTACTAAGCCATGGGCTGGGAAAAAAGTCTCCTAGGGATTTCCAAAAAGTGGTCCAGGAATTCCTTGGGTTGGTTGCTGATTTGTTTTTTTTCACTGAGTATCCTGGAACTGCCCTTTACAAGAGGAACATTCAATCAAGAAAAAGTTGAGGGTTTATATTTTTATATATGTGTTTGTATATTGTACAAAGAAGCATGAAGGTTTTTCCATAACCTTTTGTTTTTAATGATCTTCTGATAAGGGCACAACAAAAGCTAAGCAGGAGCTTAAAAGTGGATCTGAAGTAAAAACAAAGGACCCTGTTTGGATGTCACAGGGTCCTTCACTAAATTCCATGTTGCTTCTTGGATCAGATGCTTTTCTAATGGGATGATCTTTAGCTCCTCTCCCATGGAAATGAAATCCCAGCAGGCCACTAGGGTATATATTTAACAATTATTAGTAGTAAAAGTGTAAGCAGTAACCTTCAGCTTGTGTGTCCTCTTTCTCACCCTTTCCCCCTTTTTCTGCTCCTGCAGTTGGACCAACAATCTTGAACAAGATCGAAGCTGCCCTGACCAACCAGAACCTCTCTGTGGATGTTGTGGATCAGTGCCTTGTTTGCCTGAAGGAGGAGTGGATGAAGTAAGTACAGCTGCCTTGCTTTCAGAGGAGCTGCTCCTGGAACAGTAAGAGCAAAGTGCAGGACTCCCTTTAGTCAGGTGACTTCTGCTGCAGTTCAGCAGTAATTAAGTCAGGAGTTAATTTTCTGCTCTAGTCCTAACTCTCTTTTTGGCTTTCAGCAGTTCTTAACCTTTATGCTTCAGTTCACATATCTGTAGGTTACCTGCATGGCAACACCTGTCTGCCTCACCTTGGTGAGGAGGATTAAATGTGCAAATCCCTCTCTGCCTGTCAGTGTGGCCATAGCCCAGCTCAGGTAACACCCAAACTCATGCCCAGGTTCTGCCTTCAGGCACTGCATTTCAGAGGTGCAGGTAGCTGTAAAGGAGGACCAGTCAGTCATGTGAAATAATTCATGAAACATCATGACTTCGTGAATTTACCTGAAGGCAGATGGGCACTGGATGTGTCTCCCAGTTGTCACAATTAATTGCTCTTCTTTCTGCTAGAATGAAAAAATCGAACTAGAAATATGCCCATTATTGCTGAAAATGAGTCATCTCTGTAACTAATCACCCTCTTTCATCAAAGCATGAGAATAGTTTCAGTGAAACATTGGTTGAAGCTTTTATTAACATTTAGTTGCAGTAGGTGCCAAGAGAAGCTCCAGTTCCTCCTTGTTCCCTGTTTGATGGCGTGTGAGTCCATTTGATAACAACAGGAATCTCTTGTTCCTGCAGTAAAGTGAAAGTCCTCTTTAAATTCACTAAAGTGGACAGCAGACCCAAGGAGGATACCCAAAAACTGCTGAGCATTCTGGGAGCTGCAGAGGAGGACAATGTCAAACTTCTCAAGTTCTGGATGACAGGCCTGAGCAAGACCTACAAGTCCCACCTGATGTCAACAGTTCGCAGCCCGACGTCCTCAGAGTCCCGGAATTAAAGGTGCCCAACCTCCCCTGTGCCTTCAGAGAAGGACAGGGACCCCTGGTTACCTCTGCTGAGCCTGCAGCATGTGCTTTAGGTGGATAGTGAAGCTTCATCACTATTCTCCTGGTCCTCAAACCAACTTGAAGAGTGACTTGAGTCTTTTCTATTTGCTGTGAGACTGGACTAATAAGTGCTAATCCACAGTGCTGCTGTCTCTCCTGGAACTCAGCTCTCAATCTAGACGTGCACACTCAAACACAGCAACGCTCAAAGAATCAGCTAAATTTATTAAAATCCCGTCCTGTCCTCATTAAGCATCATGATGTGGCAGCAGGCCTCACCTTTAGATTCCTTGGCAGGCCTGTGACAACATCCAGAGCTCCTGGGAGTGCATATGGTTAATCTCACTGAAATCCCACAGAAATCTCCTAAATGCCTGAGAGAACAAGAACCAAAAACAAGAGGCACGTCACAGGGTATGGATCACATGTAAATTATTTCAAACCACTTTGTGCTCAGATTTAAGAGACTATTTTCTGCTGTAGCATAAGTCAGGATATCCCACGGGAGTCCTGTCACTCCTCTTTATTTATTTATATCTTTTAACTTGAGACGGTTTTAGCATTTGCTTTGGAAATCTTGTCTGGGAGGGCAAATTGTAAAATAAGAAGTCTCAAAATGCAGCCTGCTTGCCTCCCAGAGGGGAAAAATACTCGCCTTGTTTTGCCTGTGGTTGCAGAACTTCCAGGTAATGAAGATAACCTCGCCAGGATAAGGTTCTCTTCTGTCTTTTTTAGCTTCCTAATTAAGTTAAGCAGAAGAGTTTCAACCTGTAGGTGCTCCCTAATATAACTCTATAGTAGCCATTTTTGCTTAATAGTTCATGAAAACATTGGTGCATTTTTTAATTACCTAACCAGATATTCCTTATCTGTACTGTAAGGAATCACTGTTTCTGGTGTGAAGTATGGGGTTTATGTATTTTTTTTTTTGTTGTTGTTTTTCTGGATCATTATTGGGAACACTTGACGTTACCACAGATATTTTGAACAAGCTAAAGGCAGGTTTTACCCAGGTGACCTTCTACACTCACTCAAGCTCAGAGAGGATGTTCCAGCTTGTCACAAGTTCAGTTCTTATGTATAAAATATGGAGGTTTTTGAATTTTGTCTGGAACATCTGTGAAATGGCGACAGGCATTAAATCTCGTAAGAGCTATTTTTGTAAAATGAACAAACCCTGGTTTTGTGTTTATTTTCTGTGTGTGTTTGTGTTGTGGTAGGGGAAAGTAGCAACTGATCCAACAAAATGTCTTCATCCATAGTGGGAATCTAATGTAGAGAATTTAATATAGGTCTTTTATCTCTGTATTAGTTTCTTGTAGACTGACCTAGTAATCTTTTTTTAAAAAATATTCTAGTCCAGTCCAGAGCTGTGTAACAGAGCAGGTAAGACATCATTTGGCATTGAGACCTTGATTCGCTGAACTCATTTTGTCTTTTAAAAAACACAGCTCTCCCAAGCAATCCAGCAACAAAACCTAACCTAGTGGTTCCTTCCAAAACAGCAGAAGGGTTGGTCACAAGGTTGAGCCCGAGGCTGCTGCTTCTCCCTTGCTGTTGGTGAGTCGTGCACGATGCTGATCCCTCTCCATCCTGGCCTGAAACAAAGCTGTCATGGACAAGCAGACTCCGTTTTGAGCCAGGGCAAGGAAACCACTAACTTAACACTTAGGAAATGCCCACAGGAAAGAAGGAGGAGAGCTGCCAAGTCAGTGAACCTACACCCCAGCTGTGCTTGCCTGCCAGAACACATCTACACCTGGGATCACCAAGTGATTGCCTGGGCAGGTCCCTGCAGCTCACAGGTGAGGCCGTGGGTGCTCCCTTTGTCGTCAGCGAGAGCTGGAATGTGCACAGCTTAATTAACAAAAAAATCACGTCTGCAGACGTCTTTCAGCACCCTCCTTCCCTCCAAACAATATGCCTTAGAGACAAACTGATTGAGGCAGGATAATTCTTTATTCCAGTGTGATTTCTGCCTGGCTGAGCAGCGTGTAGCTGGGAGCAAGGTGGGAGCGGTGAGAGCTGCAGCTGCTGTGTGATGGAGGCAGTGCTGGGTCACTGCTGGCTGCAGTTACAGACAAAGCCTTTTCTACACCAGTTCTGCCACCCCTGTCCCCTCAGCCAGGCAGGGTCCAGCAGGTGCTTGTCCCCCTCTATTTTGCCCTCATGAGACTCCACCTGCAGAGCTGCTTCCAGCTTTGGGGCCCACAACATCACAGGGATGTGGAGGTGCTGGAGTGAGTGCAGAGGAGGCCACAAAGATTCTCCAAGGGTGGAATCCCCTCTGCTCTGGAGCCAGGCTGGGAGAGCTGGGGCTGTTCACCCAGAGAAGAAAAAGTTCAAGGGAGACCTTGGAGCCCCTAAAGGTGTTCTGAGAGAGCTGGAGAGGGATTTTGAACAAGGGCCTGAAGGCACAGGACAAGAGGGAATGGCTTCCCACTGCCAGAGGGCAGGGATGGATGGGATACTGGGAAAGAATCCCTTCCTGTGAGGGTGGGGAGGCCCTGGCACAGGTCAGAGAAGCTGTGGCTGCCCCTGGATCCCTGGAAATGTCCACAGGCCTGGGATAGTGGAAGGTATCCCTGTCCATGGCCGGGGTTGGAACTGGATGATCTTTGGATGAAACCATTCTGTGACTGAAGGATGTGTTGCGTGTCTGCAGCATCCGCTGCAAGCGCTCGGTGTGTGGTGAAGGGTTCGCTGTCGGGGTAGCGGTACCTGGGGAGGGGTCGGTGTTCGGGGAAGGGTAGGAAGCTTGGGGCAGGGTCGGTGCCGGGATTTCGGTTCGGAGCCTGGGGCAGGGTCGGTCCCGGGATTTCGGAGCCCGGCCCCGCCCCGTGTGGCGGCCGCTCCCCCCCACAGGCCGCTCCCGCCTCCG
>VWYI01046894.1:40624-120768 GCA_013399455.1 Anthoscopus minutus | reverse complement strand
TCGCGGCCCTGCTGCATCGAGGCGCTGCTGGCCGAGGCGGCCGAGCCCGGGACACCCGCCCGGCCCTGCCCGTGCCCGCTGCCGAGCGGCGACACCGCCCTGAGCCGCCTGGTTCGCCGCCTCCTCTCCGCCCGCCGCTCGCTCGACCTTTGCCTCTTCTCCTTCTCCTGCCCGCAGCTCGCCCGCGCCGTGCAGCTCCTGCACCGCCGCGGGGTCCGCGTCCGCGTGGTCACGGACGCGCAGTACATGGGCATGCACGGCTCGCAGATCGGCCGCCTGCGCCACGCGGGTGAGCGCGGGGCGCCGGGCAGCGCTGCCGGGACGAGCCCCGCAGCGGGGCTGGCCGTGGGGCATGGCGGGGCTCCCGGAGCCCTGAGCGGTGTCTGTGTCTCTGCAGGGATCCAGGTGCGCCACGACCAGCACAGCGGCTACATGCACCACAAGTTCGCCATCGTGGACAGGAGGATGCTCATCACAGGCTCCCTCAACTGGACCACCCAGGCCATCCAGAGCAACCGGGAGAATGTGCTGGTCGTGGAGGACGCCGAGTATGTGAAGGCTTTTCAGGATGAGTTTGAAAGGATTTGGGAAGAGTACGATCCTGCCAATTACAGGTTTTTTCACCAAGAGCAGTAAATGATTGAGCTGCTTTACAGGGCTAGTGGAGCATGGTAACACCCACTGATTATATTATTATGTATAGACACCATTGTTTTGTCCTTCTGGGTGTAACTTCGGTAAATGTCTCCAGAGAAGTGTTCTCTGCCCTAAAACACCACAGATCCCTTGCAGTGGGTCATTCCCGTGCTAGAGGGAATGACACAACTGCTTGGTTGTGAGGGTGACAGTGACAGAGCTGCATTCATGGGCATTAAAACTTTGGACAGGCTCGTTGCTGTGCCCTGGTGCAGACCAGGTGTGTTCATACAGTGCTGAGCATGTGTTGCAGTGGCAAAAGGAACGTTTTCCAGCTCAGGATATGGAATGGAATTGTAGCCAATTCCAAATGGAATTGTAGCCCAAGGGCTCCTCTACACCAGTTACTAAAGGAGAGAGAAAAGGGCTACAGCAGAGTTAAGAGTTCCTATAGATTAAGTGCCTTGGCTACATATTTTGTTGGCATTAATTGTTGAATGTTAGTAAAAGAAAATTGGTGGGAAATAGCAAAAAATTTTAAGCTTTGATTGTGTACATATTTCTTTT
Organism: Anthoscopus minutus; assembly: GCA_013399455.1. Taxonomy (NCBI): domain Eukaryota; kingdom Metazoa; phylum Chordata; class Aves; order Passeriformes; family Paridae; genus Anthoscopus; species Anthoscopus minutus. The sequence goes on along the minus strand of VWYI01046894.1, from coordinate 119,565 downwards.
GGTTAAAGATTAGCAGAGCTCCAGTGTAAAAGCCTGAACACAGATAGTAATGACAGCTTCTCTTCCAGCAAGGAAGTGTAGAGAAGTCTGGAAGGAAATGAGAGAAATGGCTCTTTGGGATCAGTGTTTATCTGGAGAGCAGACACAGCTGGAGTTGGGTCACCTGCTTCAGGTGAGGTCTGGAAACCCTGGTTCTTCCAGGTGTTGGGACACCGTGTCACAGTCTGTGCCCTTGCCTGGCAGCACCAGCCTGGGGACAGCAAGGGGAAGGAGGTGACATCTCTGTCCCCACGGCTCAGTGTGGAACAAAGATGATGTAAACCTAAGAATTTCAAGTTCTAAATAGTGCCTATGTAAGAATTGTTTTATACTCAATAGAAAGTGCCTTAATACCGCTCAAAATGAAGATGTTTTGATATTCTGTTACCAGTTTTGTTACCAGTAGTGCTGTGATCAGCACTGTTAAAATAAACCATTTTCACAGAAAATACCAACAGCCTCATCTGACTTCTGCATTCCAATTCCTGTAGATCCTTATTAAGATATTTATGATACATGAACATCCCTGGATTTTAGATTTGTTCTGGTCTGAGAAGGTTTGCACGGGGGAAAGAAAATTTTGTTACCTGTATAGAAGCACCTGGAGAAGGTCATTCCCCAGTAAATCCCATTCAGCAGCACTAGATTTAAACTATTTAAAATATATTATTGCTGTCAAAACGCTGCCTGTTGCATTTCCTTTGTGAAGTGTGGCTATAAAAACAAACCTCCCTTTTCATGCTCTGACCACTGCCCTGTTCTTCCTTTTTAGAAATAAACCTGTCACACACGGCATGCAAAGGGTGGTGCAAAAATAGTTTATTACCATATAGTTAATGTAAAGTTAGGTAATTATATTTACAAAGTAAAAATGATCAGCTACATCCAGGGGAGCCTAGCATGTCACACAATATTTGTAAGGAATAAATACAGTGAGAAAAAGTTAACGTTTCTATCACAGCGAGCAGTTGAATGGTGGCTCTTAAAAAAGCACTGAAATAAACTGGGAGTGGGAGGGAGAAGGGAAGGAGACAGAACTCAAACACATGGAGAAACTGGAGCCTTCCACACCCTTCCCGTTTGCAGGGGGAAAAAAGGGACGTGTGAGAGGCCTGAGGCTGCAGCATCCCAGAGCTGCCCCGCTCTGATGCTGCCTGGCCACACCACAGCTGGAGCTGGGGACTGGCTGCTCTGTCACATCACCACAGGCACGCCTCTGGGAAATGACTCCTTCACCCCCAGTGCTCCCAGGGCCCCTGGGTTGTTCCCAGACACACAAGGGCCCAGATGTGACCCAGAACGAGTCCCCACCACGGGTCAGTCAGGTGAAGCTGCTCAGAGAGCCAAGTGCTGAGGGCACTGGAGGAAGAATGCCCATTAATACCTGAACTGCCACATCAGACACTACCCACAGCCTCAGAGCTTCCTTCCCTCCCCACAAACCTACATCCTTCCAAATGATTCTTTGAACTCTCAAGCCATCCAGAGCTCCAGGAAGGTGGGCACAGGCCAAGCTGGAGCATTCCTGCTTCCTACTTACCACAGTCTCTATTTTTCATGCTTTGCTTTCTCGAGGTGAGAACAAACAGTGAGCATTCTTGTCCTGCACACAGGGTGAAGAAAGCATGAAGAAAATAATTCTAATTGCACCCATTATTTACGAGTTCAGGGTCAGCTGGGTTAGTTCAGCTGCTACCAACTTGTCAGGTTTCTTTAGTAAATCCCACACCCATTTCCTCAGCAGCCTCACACTGAGGTTGTTCCCAGCCTGGTGCTCCCTCCCTGTGTCTGCAGCAATGTTCTGGATATTCTTGGAGTTACACTGTGAGTTACAGCTCATGGCCACGCTGCTGTGGGATGTGCAGAGGAGGCTGTGGCTCCCTTGGGAAGCCCAAGAGCGTCCCAAATGTGCTGCACAGCATTCCTGGTGCTTCCCAAATCCGGGGGCTCACTGTGACAGCCCCAGGTGGCTGTGCAAGGACAGCTGTGGCTCAGCAGGGATTGCTGCTGCTCCCTGTAACAACAGGGCACAGTTTGCACATGCACAGCATTGATGCTGCTATCAAACACAAGATTACTGAGTCCTCTGACTGGGAAAAAATGCTCCAAGTTTATAGCACAGTAGGTTACAGTGGTCAAACAGACTGTACACGATCTTTGGACAGGTACTTTCAAAGCTAAAGGCATAGATCAGCAGAAAAGGTTTGAAAAGGTATTTATAACAGTCCTAAAATCCCAAAAAAAGCAGTTTATCAGGGCAGATGGGGTGGGTTGGACACATTACACTCATTGCTCCTCTCCCAACCCATATGTGGGGTCTCTTGTGCTACAAGAAGACTTAAAAATCAAACCCACAACTCAGTCACAGAAGAGAACCCTCTGCACACTGCTGAGGAAGAAATATTTACACTGCATACTTGAAATACTATACAGGTATTAAATCACTTTTGTTCTTAAAAAAGAGAATAAGAAAGTTTTTTTTACCTAAAAAAAATTTCGAAAAATTACAGAGCAAAGGCAAACCACAGCAAGTGTGCATGTGCTTGAGCATCCACAACAAACTGAGTGTCCAAACCAGCACAAAAATGCAAAGATCTCGTGGAAGTGCCATCAAATAGAGCTGGTACAAAAGTGACATATTTTGCAATGTGAGCACTTTTACTACAGCCCAGTTCTCTGGTACAAAAAAAAATATTTCTGCTTTGCAAGTCAAAACCAATTCTAAGCAATTTTATTTTTGAAGCAAATGAATACAATTTGCTTCTTTCTTTAATATGTGGGCAAAGAAAAGGTGACATTTAAAGAAGGATTCAGTCTGGTTCAGGGCAGATGGTGCAAATGGAAGGAAAATTTTACTCAGGAAAAATATGATTACTTGGACTGACAAGGAGACACCCGTGCCTTCATTGCACTTGACTTTCCCTAAACCTCCCTTTCTGGTGCTATCAATAGTGTAGAGTGATGCAGAAGGCAGCAGCTTGCCCACACACTTTCTAATTTAAATAGCCACTGATTAATCCCAAAAGGTGGCTGAAGCCTGGAGCAGGAAGAAGCAAGAGGACAACTGAGGATCATTGCTATGACTAAAAGGACTTCTCCCTTTATTTTCAGCTACTGGGCTCTGCAGGAGAATTTCAGTTTGGGGCTGTTTATTGGTGCTGAAGGTTCTTTTTCTTTAATGTAGAGGCAGGTAAAGTGCTGCCCCTTGCCTTGGAGAGATGCTCAGACTCACCAGAGTGAGCCCAGAACCCTCAGCAGGGGTTCAGAACATTTGGCTGCATAAGGCACCTTCCTTCCTCCTCTTCCTCTCAGTGACCCCCAGAATTCACAGCTCCCACCCTAAACACACCCCAAACATCCTTCCAAGCAGTGCCCCAGAGGGTGCAGCTTGATCCTGACAAAGCCAAGGCCACTGCTCAGCCCTGTCTGTACAGCTGACCAAGATTCTCCATTTATTTTTCCACAGGAGCCCAACTACCCCATGGAAAAGGTCTGCTCCTTATAAGCCAGAGCGTGCAAGCAGGATTTGCCAGGGAATCTAAAAAGGTCAGGGTTCATATGGCAATGAGACCAGAATGTTCTGCTTGGCTGCCTAAAAAGGACAAAATCCCATCCTAACTCTAAAGAGAAGAGGAGGAGGAGGAGGAGGAGGAGGAGGAGGAGGATGGGGTTCTAGAGCCAGTGACAACTTGCAAGGGAAGAGCAATGACAAAGCCCACATGCCATCCCAAATCCATGCTGCCTCCCATGGCCTCTGCCACATCAGAGCTCACCACAGACCCACATCAGCCAGGGATGAAGTGGCTGGAGAGGTGATCCAGGTGGGTCACAGCAGGAAGGTCTCCAGGTTCTCCAGATCATGGAAGTGCTGTGGTGAATTCGGGTGCAGTGACTGGCTGCACATCCACATCTGAGGGCACGCACTGCTGAGGGAAAGGCTTTGCATCTGACAGGCTGAGCATCTTTCCTACCCTGCTCCCATCTCCAGGTCCTCCATGCACACCCAGGCACACAGAGCATCCCAGCAGAACAGGTGCTCTGCTCCCTGCAACGTGCTGCCATCCTGCCTGGAGACAAGGAGGGCTCCTCTGGGTCCTGCTGTGAGGTGCCAAGCTGGACACTTGGCCGTGGCAAGGCCACACAAGCTGGACAAGAGCCTGATTCCCAACGTGGCTCAGTGACACTGTGTCCTCCTGAGGGTCTGGTAGCTGGAAAAGAGATTCTGCTCCCAGGAGGATGAAGGTAACCCTGGCAGCTGCTGTAGTCCAGCCTGGCAGGACTGGGGGGTGGCTTCACCAGCCCTGTGGGGCTCTGAGAGCTGCGCCTGTAGCAACCACCAGACCCAAAACCAGCAGGGAAGCACCAGGAGCTGCTGGCCTCAACCTTGGCTGAGTGCCCAAAGGAAAAGAGGAAGCTCTGCTCTGGGTGAAGGCCAGGATATCTTCCACATTCCAGCCTGAAGTGGTCACTCAGCTCCTAACCAGGCTGGGAAGCCAATGTGCCAGTCGCCTTCAGCCCTGGTGACTGGAGAGACAGGACCTGGGATCCTTCCAGGTGGCATCTTGAGATTTATTCTGGGATAAAGCCCCACACCTGCAAAGCAGCACAGGCTTCTTCTAGGACGCCTCTGCTCAGCTGGCTGTGATCATCTAGTGCTACCAGCTCCTCATCCCTTGATTTGTATGCATTTATCTGCCTCACGGTGCTAAATTATATGTTTTAAATACAAAAGCTATTAGGACTGAGAAGGTCTGAAGCACATACTGGTTTTGAGATTTTTATTTCAGGAAAAGATTAAAGAATTAAAATAGGAGCTGCCCTGCTGACAAGAAGAGTTGAATTCAAGAAGCTGGTAAAAAAGGAGCATTATATGCATTGAGCACTGTGCATTTTCAGTCAATATTGGCTCTACTTTCTACTCTACTTTCCTTTGACTAGGAAAAGGGAGTTTCACATGCGCACAGACCCTGGGATACACGGGATTCAATGAGAGGAAGGGAGTAACAGCAAAAAAAAAAAAAAAAAAAAGAAGAGTGCTGGGCTTGATCTAACAGAGGCAAGAAAGTGATCTTACAGCTTGGCCCCTGGAACACCAACTCCAACCACCAGCGAGACGGGAGCGAGGACGCGCCGGCGGGGCCGACTCGATGGTTCACTTCAGTAGCTGCAGCTCCCCATCCACAACCAGCTGGGCAGCCACCAAAGCGTGCCAGGCTTCAGTGGCACCTACATTCAGGATGTGGCACAGTCATGGGGCAGGAGAATCATTTCTTGCATCCTTCTCCAGCGAGATGTCAGTGTTGTACCTCCAGGCTGCGGACGCCGGCACGGACTCGCGCTCCCCGACAGCTTCCCCCAGCTTTCCTCCCTTGTAGGTGCAAGTAATGCAGTCGAGATCAATGGTTAGATCAGGCTCCTGGTGTGCTCTGAGCACGGGGTCTCTAGACAGCAGTAAGAGCTTGGTCTGGTTGACACCACCCAGGCCCTGCTCGCTCTTCCCGACAGAGCTATAGCTTATTAACAGGCTACTGAGCCTTAATACTGACACTTAGTGTAATGGTTTACAGTAAAGAACGGATTCTCCTACAAAGCGCCCAAGAGAGGGGGGAAAAACCCCACTCCAATCCCTTGCTCTCCCTCTCAAGAGTCTCTGGAGCATCTCACAAGCGGGGAAAGGAGCTGGGGAGGCGAGGGTGGGGCACCACCACCGTGGCACCAGGTCCCGTCGGGGCGTCAGGACGAACGACAGCGAGGACATCGTAAGGAACGAGAGACAAACGGTGCTGGTGCTGTGCTGCCTCAAGCTGGGAGGTGCGCGTGGTCAAGCGGAGCGGGGAGAACTAGTCTTTCTTCAAGTCCCTGGATTCAAAAAGCTTCAGGCGTTCTTGTACAGTCAGGCCTTCCTTCAGACTCTGGGAGAGACAAAAGACAGAGAGCGTTGGGGCACGGGGCGGGCGCCTGGGGCACGGGCAGGGAGCGATGCTCAGGCAGAGGAGACGTGGCAGAGAGGAATGGGCTCCTTGTGGAGGATTAGTGGGACATGCTGAGAGATCACACGGTTATGGAGGGCAGTTACTGGAGGGTGGTGCCTTGACACGGGGCGAGATTGCAAATGAACCAGAAGCGAATGAGAGGCACATCATGCTGCAAGCGGGATTAGCTGACTTGGGAATGACCCTGGAGATCACAGGACACTGCTGGATGGGGCAATTCCAGGGGGGGAGCCCTGGGCAGGCCAGCTGGGATCTGCTATGCTGAAGCCCCAGGATGCTGAGCAGAACCTGCAGGCTGGTCCTTCCCTGCGTCCCACACCACTGCAGCACCCATGGGGACAGTCCTGGCTCCACTCCATGCAAGATTTGCTCGAGAAAGCCTGGAAATTGCTGTGTGCTGCCAGCGACCATCCCACCCCTTCTCCCACCCCACCCTGGGACTCTCTCAAGCCAAAGATCCCTCAACAGTCCAGGGTTAGACAGAGGACTCCTAAATGCTGTTCAGGTCTGGCAGGCGCTGATGGCTGATCCAATTCAGATACAGCATCCAGATTTCAAGGCACAACTCTCAGCTGGCCAGCAGCCCCGTGGCATTTGGAATTGTAAAATCCATCACCTACACAGGGGAACTTGGTAGCATAGCACTGAGAGAGGCAGAAACCCAGAAACAAACTGCCTGACTCCTGCAGGACAGCTTTAAATGGAAACTAGCCCGAGGGGAGGCACTAGCCTAAAGCCAGCACCCTCCTTCCTGCTGTGGCATGAGACTGAGGAAAGCAAAGCATTAGGTAGTGAGTTGTCCCTGTAGATGAAGAGGCACAGCCACCTCCCATACCTAAAAAGAGCCCCCATAACCAGGGCTCTGCCCCTCTGTGCCCCATTGCTTGTCCCTACCCCACAGCTCTGCCTGCCAGCCCAGTCCTTGGAACTTGCAAGGAATTCATGCTGCAGCTGAACATTTATTTGCTTTACAGACCAAGACTTGGCACCTTCAAAGACGCAGACGGGAGGGATGGAAATCAGCTCCTAGGAGGAAAGTCTGAGGGAACTGGGATTGTTCAGCATGGAGCAGAGAAGGCTCAAGGTGACCTTACGGCCTCTTCCAGACCCTAAAGGGGCTCCAGGAGAGCTGGAGAAAGACTCTGGATGAGAGCCTGGACTGACAGGACAAGAGGGGATGGCTTTCCATTGCCAGAGAGCAGGGCTAGATGGGACACTGGGAAGACATTCTTCTCTGTGAGGGCAGAGAGACCCTGGCACAGGGTGCCCAAAGAAGCTGTGGCTGGGTCCCTGGAAGTGTCCAAGGCCAGGCTGGACACTGGGGCTTGGAGCAATCTGGGACAGTGGAAGGTGTCCCTGCCCATGGCAGGGGGCTGGAACTGGTTGATTTTTCATCCCTTCCCACCCAAACCATTTTGTGATTCCATGATCCTACTATCAGGCAGCCACCTCCCCTTCTCCTTGCCCTTCCCAGGCTGTGGTGCCAGAGGACTGTTCTATCACAGCAGCAGGTTGCACTTTTGGGCTGAGGTTTCCTTCCCAAGTATTTATCAAGGCAGGACTCCATGATAAACTTGCCCCAAGGCTGTGCAGATTCCCATGGTTACTGTATTTCTGGAAATGTTTTCCCTCCCACAGGCCCACAAACACAGAAGAGCTTTGCCAGGCAGCATGGAAATGAAAGCACTAAACTGGACTGAATTTCCAAACGCTGTGTGCTCTCTTTCCAATGGGCAGCAGTCTCCTGGGATGAGAGTCTCTGAGCATACACTTACTAAAGGAAGTTTACTTTGGGCCTCTTTAAATGGGAGCAGCCCGTGCATTCCAGTTCTTGCATCTGATTTCTCAGTGGATGGAAAGAGACACCAGGAATCATCAGACTGTTCTGCCTGATGGCACAAATTCCAGCAAATTCAGCCCCTGGGCAGTCCCACAACCATTTCAATTGCTGATGAGGGGAGCCTGATGAAGTGAGACTAATTTAGGATGATATCTGTGATAAAGGGATCTTCCAGCAGACTCCCCGGGGCTCCCCACCCACTGTGCTGGGAGCTCCCCTCTCCTAACCTGCCTCTGCAGGTGCTCCCACCTCAGTCTTTGCCATGGGCCAGGAAATTCACTATTGCTCCAGGTAATGGAGATATCTGGCTCATTAGAGTCAGCCTCATTTCTTATCAGCTCCCTCCTTTTTCTGGATGAGCTTGGAAGCCTTGGAGGCTCAGGGATGGAGAACAGGAGAAGGTTACTGGGCAAGAAAGACTCTTGCTCAGGCACGGATTGACCTGAAAAAGCAGCAACTGTGGGTAAAGGAAATTAGGGCAGTGCAGGACATTCCCTCTGCAGCTGAGGTGGCTGAGACCATTTTCCATGCTCCAGGCTGTTATGGGAAGTACACTTGAAGGCATCCCTGACTATTCCTGCACCGGGCCAACAGCAGAACAGGTATTTTCCTATGAGACCTGGATGGTGCTGGAGTTTAGTCTGAGGCATGCAGAGTCATTCAGGCATGCAGACTCAGTGTCCCACTCTCCCAACACAGTAAACAGGAAAACATGCCCCACCATGTCCAAATCCTCTCCGTGATGGCGAGCTGTGTTGGCGAGGGTGGGAAGAGCAGAAAGACAAAAAGCCATATTCCCCAGGGAAGAGGCAGAGAGACCACGCCTTCACACGGATCTTGGGTACAGACTTCTCCCCTCCCCTTCCCCTTTGCTCAAGAGAAGAATTAGCAGTGAATAAACCCATCAGTCAGTCATTAAGAGAAGGAGGGCTCTGGTTTGGCAGGGAGGTGTGAGCAGTGCATGCAGAGGTTGGGCCGCTCCAGTGGCGGCTGCGGCGCTGGGCGGGTGCCGGTGTGTTTACCTACGTGGCAGGGAACCTGGACTCGGGTTCATTTCAGTTATCCCATGAGACCTGCTCAATAACGGACTGTTGAAGGAAAAAGCAAAATAAAAGAAAATAAAAAAATAAAAAAAAACAAACACAAAAGAAGCTCATAAATCCCAAACGAATTTGCGCTGGCGCAGTCCCAGCCCCCCGTCCCGCAGCGATGCTTGCTCTCCTCTCCCCCACCAAGCAACACACATGGGGACCACACAGAAAGTGATCTGAGTTGAAGTGGTGAAAGGAAACCCAACAGAGTGGCCCAGCAGGTGTGGGCTGCCCCAAAAATGTGCAGAAGTCTCTCTCTGCTCACTGGGTGCAGTGCAGATGCCCTGAGCTAAGGAGCTGCTGCTCGCAGAGCTCCGAGTGTTTCCCCACGTGGGCACCAAGCTCAAAGTGTTCTGCCTGCCCTGCAAGGGCCCAACCACTTCAAACATCAGCACGAGACACCAGGTGAGAGGCAAAGCAGGTTTGCTCATGCTGAGCTTCCTCCCAACTGCCCTGTGTTTAATGCTGACTCCTGATCAGCATCATTTGCCCTTCCTTATCCCTGTGGTCCCACATGCTGTAACTGGCTGCCAAGGAGAGCTTGGCACAGCATCACTGGGCTTAGGGATCAACAGCAAGCACAGAAGGACCACAGAAGCACAGGGCCATCTGCACCATGTTAACACACAAGCAAAGCGTGTGTCACATATGCCCAGGACTCAGGCATTGCTGATACACATAAAGACAAAAAATCTTGCAGTGATGAAAAGTAGAATGATGTGCACATTTCCACCTATATTTCAGCTGAAAAGAGGGAGCAGATACTGGGATAGTCCTCCTGTGAAAGACCAAAGAACAAGGCGAACTTCAGCCTTTTTTCCAACCAGGGAGCAGCTTCATGTCTCCATCTGAGCAGAGTCCAGAGATGGGGGAGGGCCCTGCCTGGCTGCAAAGTCAGTCCTTTTGCAGTAAAAAACCATCCAAGCTAGCACTAGTGCCTGGTAAATCCTTAATTTGTTTCCTTTGCCCATTTATTCCCACCTGGGATCCCCACCAAAGAGAAATGCTGGACATTCCTCATTCTTATCCCACTGGGCAGGACATCTGAGCTCACCTTTGACCTGATATTCCTTAGTTGCCGGCTAACACTGGATCTGTCTTTCTTCAAGAAATCAGGGTTGCTTTTTGATTTCATAATATCTGGGAAGAAGCAAAAGAAGTGGGATTAGCCTGGTACCCACTGCCTTCCTGCAAGGACAGGGCTGGGGCTCTGCCCTCCCAGCCCAGGAAAGTGCCCCGATGAGCCCGACTCCTAGTGCTGCCCCAAGGGCAGAGGGGTCTTTTGGGCATCCCTGCATCATGAGGGCTTTCTGATGCAAAATGCCAGAAGGCTTTCAAAGCCCAACAGCTTTGGGTTGGAAGGCCAAGTCCTACACTCAGACCCATCACTGCACAAGGGTGTGCACTCCAGGATTCCCGTGTTAGCTCGGGACACCCAGGACTGCTTAGAGCTGCTAGAGGAGGACTGACCATATCCCGATACAGTGGTGTTCACAGGGGATTTCTCTCCCTGAGCTTCTGTGGCTGCTTTCAGCTGCTCTTTCAACCTGCTGATATCACAGTCTGCCTTGGCCTTCACGATGCTCAGCTCCGTGTAGATGTCTTTGTACTTGTCGCTGGCGTATTTCTTATCCTGGCAAGGGAACAAGAACAACCCGATGGAGCCAGACAGACAGCTGGAGCCGAGGGGTTTGTGGATGCACTGAAGAGGAGCTTGGCAAATGCCGACGGAAGAAGAGCCGGCAGTGGGAGAGAGGCTTGGCCAGAGCAACACACGCCCTCGGAGCTGCTTCCAACAGCGACCCGGGACTGCGGGAGCGGAGACAGGCGGAGAGCTGAGAGCCAAGGGCCAGCACACAGCGCTGCCCGTGCGTGCAGCCCCTCAGCTACAGGGTTGTTTGTGGCTTTTCATTTTAGACAAGACAGAGAATTCAAGCAGAATTCCCAGAAATGGTCTTGGCTTGTCTAGAGCAAACCAGTTCCACCACCGCGAGGCTGGGCAGATCTCTAACACTGATTGTTTGTGCCATTTAAATCTGATCTGATGTGACAGTAAATGGGGAAATCACGCTGAAAGGGGATGTTTTCCCACACTGTCTCCTTTGTGGGGTAAGTCTTAAGCTGATACATGGAGTGCTTTACTGATGACACCAAAATGGGTATTGAATTACATTCAGGGGAAAAATTAAATATGGTTTCAAATCTGGGGGTAAATGGGCTGAAATCTAAGCACAGACACTCAGGAGCAGACCACAGTAAGAGGATTTGCAGAACCATCCCTGCCATTACCCTCAGTGCTGTCTGCAACTCGTCTTTGAGGGAGCTGATCTCCTGCTTCAGGTACTGGATTTCAGATTCTTTGACCCGCAGCAGGACCTGTGGGAACAAAAACCAGCATCTTTGTACCCAAGCAGACACAGTGTGACACCTGCTCTCAGTGGCAATCAAGCCAAGGGCTGGAGACTCAGCCCCATGCTGGGACCACAAAGCCTCTGGTCCACTCATCTGCTTCTCACAAGAAAACTCCTCCTGGTTCTCTTGGGAACTTGCCCAAGCTTGCAGTGCTGATGTGCTCCCTGCACACCCCAGTCTCCGTCCCCAATGCTCTGCATGGATTGGATCCCAGGGACAAGCAGGGGCTGCAGCAGGATGAGCGTGTCTGGCTCAACGTAGTGAGAAGATCAAGATCCCAGAATCTCCTGGCCTCATGCAGCCCATGGTAACAGTGCTGACTAGCCACGAGAGCCGACTGGGGGACGGATGGCTGCAACATCTCCTGGCCGTGCCACACTCCCAGGGTACACAGCACTTGTGCCCACCCATGTGCCTCTCTGCAGGACTCACCTCCAGCTCGTAGGCGTCCTTGCCCTGCGTGAGAGGCGAGCCAGCAGCCTCTCCCCCGCCCTCCCCGGTCAGCAGGGTCCGCAATCGCGTGATCTCCGCAGCCAGGCGGTTATTCAGCTCCTGGGGAGAGGAGGAGAGCTGTTGTGGGAGCACGGCCACAGCTCAGCACGGAGCCCACTGTCACCAGGGCAGGGACCCTCACCTGGTTGTGGGCGTTGAGCTCCTGGTTCTCCCGCTGGCACTGGCGGAGGGCCTGCCTCTCAGCCTCCAGCGCCTGCGCCAGGTGGGCGTTCTCCAAACACTTCTGGGAATACTGCTCCGAAAGCACCTCCAGCTCCCGCTGCACCGACTGCAGCTCCTCCCTGTGGGACACACACAGGGGTAGTGATCTCTCCACACACACACATCTCCATGCCCATTCTTCCTTCAGCATCCCAGGACAACCCAACAAGGAACTAAGCATTGGGGATGAGGATTGCATATTTCTTTTTGGGAAAAAAACTCAAGGCCAGAGCAAGTTAACTCTTCCCTCTCCTGGCAGAGTCATACTTGGGCAACAAAGGGGACAAGAGGTTTTTCTCTCAGAGGTTAAGTGCCAGAACTTTCTCGGGTTTCCAAAAACTGAGCTGAGATCTATCAAAATCTACCCACGAGAAATTAATCCCTATGAGGATGGGGAGGCCCTGGCATAGGGTGCCCAGAGAAGCTGTGGCTGTCCCTGGAAGTGTCCAAGGCCAGGTTGGACAGGGTTTGGGGCAGCTTGGTAAAGTGGAAAGTGTCCCTGCCCATGGTATGGAGCAGTAATGAGATGAGCTTTAAGGTCCTTTCCAACTCAAACCATTCCAGGATTCTAAGTTTGCTCTGGACACCTGGGACCAGCTGTATTTGCATATCTCCCCAGCTTATACAGATGTATCAAAGCTGACAGAAGCCCTGCTCAGTTCCCACGAGATAACAACCATGGAATGCTCAGAGCTTCCTCCTCACCTTTTGAACAACCCTGCTGCTGCAGCTGCGTGAAAAGCAGCACTGGCTGCTCATCTGCTACCTGAGGGGACCATAAAGCTATTTTAGGTAATGTGGGGATAGTGACCTGGAGTCTGAAAGATTATGGGCAGCGAGGAGTCTCTGACAGATGCAGCTGGGTCAGGACCAAGGCAAGAGGCCCCTGAAATAACTCTGAACTCATTGCCAGAATCAAATAGGAGAGAAGGGTCTCCCACAAGTGATCTCCCTGCAAGATGGCAACAGAGGACAGTGATGGTCTTACAGGTACTGCCTTCGGAGGGCCTCGATGTCGGCGTTGACGCTGCTGATCTGGGAGCGCTGGGACTTCTCCAGCTCCCGCTCCAGCTCCTCCCGGTGCGCGTTCTTCATGGCTTCGATGGCTGTGAGGGACAGCACAGAGTTGGCACCCAGCATCCTCCACCCATAGGTGGGTTTTTGAGTTTTTGTTCATTCTTTTAAAGGAGCAAAAATGAAAGTCATCCCTGCAAATCTCCCACTGCTTCACGGCCCCTTCAGTCTGTGCCCCAGCTGCAGAGGGGCTGCTGTAATCTCACTTTTAACAGAGTCCAAATGATTGTCCACTTCACATGTTGTTTCCTGGACTGTGAGACTCCGAATGCAAAGCCCCTAAATTCCAGTGTTTTAACATTCCCTGGGGCACTGAAGAATGAATTCACTGTGAGATTGGCAATCATTTAATGACAGGAATGACTAATGCCTTTTGGAGTTGGAATGGAAAACAGATCAGACTGTGTAACAGCCAAAGACAGGAGTACCAAGCCTGGAGAAGGACCAGGAGATGGGCACCAAATCTGGATGACCATGAGATGGACTTCCATCTAAAACATCTTTCCCACAAGCCCATTCCCATCTCCCTGTGCAGCCCACACAGCCCTCATCCCAAACTATCCCATCCCAGCTCTGCTCCTCAATGCAGCCAGCACCACCCCTGTGTCCCCATCAGCACCAACCAGCCCCACCATGGGGGACCCTCTGGTACCTGAGATGGTGGCAGCCGTTTCCTCAGCCAGCAGGCGATCCTTCTCCTCCCGCAGCTTCTCCAGCTCCCGCTGGTGCTGCCGCTGCAGGTCCTCGATCTTCTTCTGGTGGGTCTCCTCCATGGCTGCAAAGCCCCTCTCACATGTTGCCTGCAAAGGGAGGAGGGGAAAGGGTTGGACTAGGAGCACAGGGCCGGTGCCCTGGCAGTGAGGAGCCCACCAGGAGTCACATGCCAGCGGGCAGCTCAGCTCCCCAGGTCCAGGAGGGATCTTCTGCTTCCCCAGCCATGGAGCAGGATGGACCTTGCAAAGGTCACGGCTCATCCTATGGTCATTCAACCTCTGAAGGGATGCACAGGGGCAGACCCAGTTGGGGAATGAAAATGTATGTCTAAAAAACAACAAAAAAACCTTCTGTGTCCCTTCTGCTCTTTGCAATGCCTGCTTATTTCAGTCTCTGAGTGGAAGGAAGATGACGTGATAGCAACAGGATCTTAATTCCCAACTGAGTATTGCTACCAATGCTGCAGGGAAAATTACTTGCTAATTGAATTACTAGGAAAGAACTTGGGCCAGGAGCAATCTGGGGAGTTGGGATTCACCAGGGATGAGGTCCTGAATTCCTGCCTGGTCCTTCTGCCCCTGGCACAGCCCCCACTCCTGCTTTTATAGCAGATAAATGCAAATTCCTGTTCCCAGCTCAGCTGCCAGCACAAGCATTTTGAGATCCTGGATGGACACATGACTGTGGGACATGGACAGGACCAGCAAAGCCACAGGCAGGCCCAAGCCACAAGGGAAGAAGGGGCACACACTGGGGACAAGGTGCTGAGCCCCATCAGGCAGCTTGGGACAAACCTGATGCCAAGCACTGTACAGGGCTTTTCCCCTTAACAACACAGGCTGGCTTTATTCCCTGATTTCAACTGAGCTCCCCTTGATTAACACCAGTGTTTTCTGTGGAAAGTGAGAAATGTCACCTAGGGACCCATGGGAAATTTTAGGGGGACAAATTCACTTCTCCAGTGGGAAAAGTGCTTCTGACAGGCCAATACCTCACAAACATACACTCTACAGCCATCAATTTATTGACTAATGCTGTTATCTACACCTAATCATCATTCCAAATTTTCAGCTTTGCTGGTTTTTTCTGGTCCCATTTAATTTTTAATCTCGAGGTATTCTTCACTTTTTCTGCCTTGTTTGTTTATTTGTGTGTTTTAACTCCTAACTCAGTGCCAGAACCTGTCTGGACTTGGCTGTGGCACAGAGCAGCCCTGCAGGATTCTTCATTACACCCAGAATCACAGAATATGCCGAGTTGGAAGGGATCCACAAGGATCATCAAGTCCAACTCCTGAAACACCTCTAATTTTGGAAGAAAAAGGTATGTATTCTGCCATAGGTCTGGCTGTAGATTCACTATTTAATGTATTGTAAATGCATCGCCATAAACCCACATGTACAAATCAGTATCTCATAGAATCATGGGATGGGAAGGGACCTTGAAGTCCATCCTGTTCCAGCCCCTGCCACAGGCAGGGACCCCTTCCACTATCCCAGATTGCTCCAAGCCTTGAACTTGGCTTTGGACACTTCCAGGGATCCAGGGGCAGCCACAGCCTCTTGGGGCCACTTATGCAAGGGCCTCACTGCCCTCACAGGGAAGAATTCTTTCCTAATATTAAATCTAAATCTACTCTCCTTCATCTAAAGGCTATTCCCCCTTCACTTCACGCCTTTGTCAAAAGTCCCTTCCAGCTCTCTTGGAGCCCCTCTAGGTACCAGAAAGGGCTCCATGGTCTTACTGGAGCCTTCTCCAGGCTGAAGAGAGAAGGCTACTCTTGTGCTACTGATGTTACATTCTCCATCAGGTTCTTAAGAGAAGAATGGAGCACACTTCAGCCTCTAGTTTGGGCAGGTATCCAAATGCCTGGTTGGCTTTCTGACCACCACTGCCTAATTCCAATGGGATTCAGCAAAACTAGTGCTTTGCCCAGGCTAAAACAGGCTTTTGGCTGGAGCTGAGCCACACTTCACCCACCCCCAGCTCAAATGTGTGCTGGATCTTGTGGCTGGAAGCAAGCTCTCCTACGTTTTTGCTGATTCTGAAGAGCAATGGGTCTGTGACAGTCTCACTGGCACAGCCTCTGCATCGCTGTCCTTCCGGCTTCACATTCAGCCCAGCAGCCTCCCTTGGTGCTGCCAGAGTCCTCTACAACCTAAACTCACTTCCAAACTGGGAATGCTCTCCTAGGAAAAGCAAACCACCAAAACCATTTTTTTTTAGACGCTGGATGATCTCAAACCAGTTTCACAGCCAGTCTGACTGGTGGGCCACTTTGAATGGTGGCATTTCATTGCCAGTGGGTTTCTCTGCACCTCACCTGGGTGTTCCGTAACTGTGCACTCTTTGTTGTGGACAGAATCACTGCATCCAAAACCAGAATGGTCCTCACAGCCTCCTGCAGAGGAGCTCTGCTTTGCTACAGAATTTGGCACTTGTTTGCAGCTACTTTCCTTAGGAACACACATTTTGAAAGCATCAAGTTTCCATTTCATCCTGCATTTTTAAAGGCAGCAGAGACAGACTGGAGATTTGATCAGACTGGGAAAGACAGAGCTGAGGAATGCTTTTAAAGGGAAGTCACAAACAAAATGTATGTGCTGGGTACAAGGAGAAATACTGAGGTCTTCGTGTTGAGGGAGAGTGTGATGTTATTGAGCTACTTTCAAACTCTCTCTCTCTCTCCCTCTCCATGCAAAGACCACCTCCAGAAACCCACCCTCCCAAGCCCTCAGCAATGCATTTAGAATACCACAGCATGGAGAAAAAGGAAACACTATGCTTTACAGAGGCCTGGCTAATACTCTGAGGCTTGTTTCAGCATGCTAGCTCTTTTATGGGATGTCCCTTGGCTCAGCAAGTGAACCTCAGGACCGCACACGCCCTCCCGCACCCTCAGCAGCAGAAAGCAGAAAGTGTTAAACATATCAAGACCTTGAGGTTTTCAAAGTCTTTCTGGTATTTTTCCCTCAAAGTTGAAGCGTTCCCCTCCAGATGTTTGTTCTCCAGCTCATCCCTCATGACGTTCATCTGGGCCTCCAGCTCCTGGATGCGTTCCCTCAGGCCGTGCATGGAGTCTGGGTCACTGCT
The DNA here is from genome assembly GCA_013399455.1 of Anthoscopus minutus. Classification (NCBI taxonomy): domain Eukaryota; kingdom Metazoa; phylum Chordata; class Aves; order Passeriformes; family Paridae; genus Anthoscopus; species Anthoscopus minutus. The sequence continues at coordinate 102,595 of VWYI01046894.1, read as the reverse complement.
GGGGTCCTGCCCGGTGCCACCCGCCTCGCCAGCTGCCCAGGTGTCCCCAGTGTCTCGGGCCACTGCAGGGGACACCTCTGGGTGCTGCTTCTGGTACTCATCGAGGGTCTCCTGCAGGCGCTGCAAGTTCTGGCTGTAGTGCTCCTGCAGCGCCTGCAGCTCCTCGCCGTGGATGACCTGCAGCTCCTTGATCTTGGCCTGGAATTTTTCCTCCAGCGTTTGCATCTGCTCCAGGTGATAGCGCTCCATGTTCTGCTTGTCGCGGACAATGGCATCCAGCTGGCTGAGCCCGTCCATCCTCTCGGCCTTCAGGGCATCCTCTGTCCTGTTGAGCTGCTCGATGACATTTCGGATCTCCTCCTCGTAGCGTCCCTGCAGCTCGCTCAAGCTCTTGCTGTGTTCATGCCCTTCCTCCTCCAAGAGCCTCCGCTGGTTGTCCAGCTGGGACACCTTTGCCTTGAGGTCAGCGTTCTCCCTCTCCAGCACGGCGATCACCTCGCTGTACTCGCCCTGCTGCTTCCTGAGCAGCTCCTCGTACTCGTCCCGCAGGGCAGACACTGTCTTCACGCGCTCCTGGAACAGCACATCCATGCTCTGCAAGGACTCCTTGTAGGACTTCATCTCCCTCTCGTGCTCCAGCCGGACTTTGCAAGCGGCGTAACAAACCTGAGCCTGAACAATGGCGTCGTGGACTAACAAAGATGAATACCGCTCCAGGTCTCCCATGCACGAATGGTAGGAAAGACTCTGGGATATCTTCAGGAGCTTCTGACAATCTCTCATGGCCTCCTCAGGAGGCAGAGAGAGTAAGGCAACAGATATCTCCTTCAGAACATTGGACTTGTCCTTCAGTTGCTGGGCAAGATCTTCCTGAATGGAAACAAGAGCTTCACTACTACAGTCTGGTGCACTGCCAGTCTCCTCCACCTTGGCTAACTCCTGGCACGGCACCATTTGGAGACGGCTCCCATCCCAAGAGATCTGGGTTCTTTCCGAAGCATCTTTTTGTATTTCAAGTGCTTCAGAAATCTGGTGCAAAACTCTGTCAAACTCAGGAGTCCTGTACGCTTTGATAATCTCTTCCAACATGCATTTGTGCTGCTGGAGAGCTGTTTTGGTATTATGGAGCTCTTCCTCAATTGTTTTTAACCTCTGATGAAAAGATTCTCTCATTTTCTCTGCAACAAACCCAAGTTCTGCCCTGATCAATGTAGCATCTGCTACAGCACTGAGAAAACATGGGGGAAAGCCCAAATTTGTTTCTGTTTTACCCTCAGCTTCTCCTTCTCTAGTGCTCAAGTGTGCTCTCAGCTCCTCCACCTGGCTCCAGAACTCCCCTTCCATCAGCAGCTTTTTAGACAGGACACTGGCCAAATCATTGGTTGTATGAGAAACACTTGCTGGCTCCAACAAAACCACCTCAGCTGTCCCCTGGATCTCTCTCAGAAGCTGGGCTATCTCAGAGCTTGCATTTTTCAAAGACTCTGCTATTTGGTTGATGAGAGAGGCCTCAAATGCCACCCTCTCAGAAAGCCACCTCAGCTGGCCAGTGTCAAACACATCTGCATGCTGCTCCTTGGAGATGTGCTCCTCTTCTCCCAAATCCCCTCCTTCTGGAGCGGGGCTCTCCGTGGTGAGGCTTTCACTCTGCTGATACTCCAGTGGGACTGGTGCCCCATTCAAGGCTTGGATTGCATTTGATAAAGTTGTTTCCATGCTGGACAGAGTAACAAGAAACAAATCACCCTCTTTTTCCTCATCTGATTTGGGCAAGGATCTTAGCTGCTCCCTGCACTTTTCTAAGCAAGTCAGCGCTTGATCGTTTTTCATCTGGAAACCTCCCAGCTCGCTGACGTGACTTTCTATGAGCTTGAACTTTTCCTGCCTCTCACTCTCCAGCTGTGAGATCAAAGCATTGACTTGGGACAGGCTGGTCTGAAGCTGTTCCCGCAGCTGGGACTCCGTGCTGGCCCACTGATGGTGGAGGGCAATGAGTGTCTCCTGGTTATGGCCGTGCTGGCTTTCAAGCTTCATCGTCACATCTTTAAGCTTTTCCTCTGTAATATAGAGTTTGGTTTCCAGGGAATGGATGATGGAGAGATAAGTCTCAGAATCGCTTGTCCCTGATGAGGGATAACCCAGAGCTGGCTCTGAGGACATGCTTTCTTCAGACAGAGATCTGTCCTGGCTTGTGTCTGAAGAGGTACTGCTTGTCCAGTTTTTCTCTGATCCATCCGGATGGATATATTTTTGACACTGGATGCTTGAAAAACGGATCCTTTGCCTCTTGGCCCCCATGATTCCTACATCAGGCTTTGCTAAGGCTTTTTGAACCAACTCTTGGTCCTGAAGATCTACAACTTTAGAAGGGGAGCCAAATTCCTCCACTTGCCTCTGACTGGTCTCAAGAACCTCCTCCTCCTCCTCCTCCTCCTTCAGTGCATAAGTCAGAGCTGGGAGGACATCCTGAGTTTGCAGAGCCTGCCCCAGCTGGGTTGGATGACTTTCGTCAGCCTCAAGACTTCTTGAGGGGCCAAGGTCTTCTGCTTCCTCAGCACATGGACCTGTGCCCACACTGGCTAGTTTCTTTAAAGCCTCCTCCTTGGCCTTTAGCTTTACTTTAGTCTCCTCTAAACTGCTATCTAAAGCAACCATTTTAACCAAAGCCTCACTGAGATCTTGATCTTTCTTTTCCACAATTCTCAAGTGCATTTCCTTAACATGTCTCAGTTCTTCTTCTTTCTCTTTCAGCACCTCCTGTACCCCCCGGAACTGATCTGACACTTCCTCAAATGACTGTTCCAGATTGTGGTAGTTGGTCTCTTCCATTTTCAACTTTGCTTGTAGCTTTGCAACTTCGTTATCCGACTCGGCCACCTGATTCATGAGCTCGTGGAACCGGCACTTGATCTGATCCCTCTCTCTTTCGAGCTCCTTGATGTGCTCGGCAAGTTTTTGGATGCTCGCCTCCTTCATGGCCAGCTGCTCCTCCAGCTGGTGGACAAGCTCACTGCCCTCGAACTTAGCGCTCAACTTCTCCTTCTGCAGAATCTCCATTTGCTGCTCGCTGTTCTGCAGCTGGTTCTCATACTCGTTGGCCTTGTCCTCCACCTCCTTTAGGCTCTGTATCAAAACCTGCTTCTCTCTCTCACAGCTTTCCAGCAAAGCCTCATAGTTCTTCTGCAGCTTCTCCTCCATGAGTACCCGTGCCTGCTCGCTGGCATTCAGCTGCCCGCTGAGGTCTGTGATCCTGTCCTGGAGCCGCTGCACTTCCTTCTGGTGGTCCCGCTGCAGAGCCTGCTGCATCTCCAGGTCCCGCAGCTCCTGGGTCTTCTCCAGCAGCAGAGCCTCCGCGCTCTTCAGCTTCTGCTCGCTGGCCTTCAGCTGGGAGCTGAGCGCGGCCTCGCCGTGCTGCCACTCCTCCAGCTGCTCTTTGGCTTTCTCCTTCTCGCTCCTCAGGTCGCTCTTGAGCTTGGCCAGGGTCTGCTCCTTGATGGCGAGCTCGGCCGCCGCGTTACTGAGCCTCGCCTGCAGACTCTGAATCTCGGCCTCGTGGTGCCGGATCACGTCCTTGGCCTCGGCATAGCTGCGCTTCAGTGACTGAATCTGCTGATTGATCACCTCTTGACGCTGGCATTGGGCTTCCAGCTCGCTTTGGAGGTCTTGGTTGACTTTGTGGAGCCTCTGCCAGGCACCTGATGGCGAGGCGGCCACCTCGGTCTTAAAAAAATTGATTAAATACTAGATTAGTAACACTCTTGGCTCTCCCTTCTGAGTGTCACACCTCTGGCCAGGCAGGCCATGGAAAAGCTCCTCACAGCTTGGCTGCTACCCACTGCTCCAATTGGGATGATTTGTTCTTGGCACAATTTGGTTTGTTTAACCAGCTTTTTTTTTTTTTAAATGAGCAACAACTGCTTTCCAGTAACAGAAAACACTGACCACGACATCAAAACAGCTGTACAGTAAAAAGCTAAATGGAAAAAAAAACAAACCCAAACTCAAACAGAATCAAAAAAACAATGAAAAAGAAACACCAGCAGTAAAACGGAGACAGATAGAGAAAAGAAAAATGCCAAGGATGAGGAAGAGGAGATGGAACAAGGTGGAGGAGAAAGGAACTGCTTTTTTTTAGTGAGTTTGTTCGTTTGATTGTGAAACAAAAAGTGCACAGTTCAGGTAACACAGTCCTACCAACCAAAAGCAACAACAGAAAGTGAGGTGACGGCAAATGACATCACATCCCACCCAAACACAGGGCGACGGGCCAGCCATCGTGGTGGCGATGTCATTTCTGTGCCTGCCAAACAGGACTGAGTGGCTGCTCATCGCATTAGAGAGATGCTGTTATGCTAAAGCTTAGGACTAGGGAGGATCTAATTTCTCTACCTGCAAAATAAAATAAACCAACGAAGGACAAAATAAAAAGCCCGACAAATGGAGGGAAGGAAAAGGTGTGATGAGAATGTAAAAATGAAAGAAACCAACCTTTGTGAGATTCAAACCAAAGCAATGGAGCATGCAAAGAGAAAACTCACAGAAAGCGTCATGCAAAAGGCGACAGAAATTATGTATCTTAAAAAAAAAATAAAAATACACAGACAGGAAGAGGCGAGACAAGCACAGCGTTAAGCCTAGGAATTTGGCCTGCCTTGCTGTACTCTGGTTGCTGATTAAGGAAAGCCCACAGATGTGACACTCAGTTATGTTGAGTTAAATTTCATGCTTTACACCAAAAACATGCAAGAACATCCGCCCGGGACGGGTTAGTACGTGCCCCCTCCCACCCACCATGGCCAGAGCTGGGGGATGTCTCCAGCCCATCTGCCAGGAGCAGCAGCTCCTGCTGTTTCTCCCAGTAGGGATCACGGATAGGATGCCTCATCCCGAGGAAGCTCAGAGCAAGAGAGGGGTTACACGAGGCCAGAGAGGCTTCAGTGCATGGCACATGCATTGGAGGGGTGGCTCAGCACTGCCTCACAGAACAGGCAGTGCTTGGGGGTCCGTGCGGGGCTGGTCAGGCTGCCAAGGAGGGGTTGGTGCCTCCCAGGCAGCTCAGGAGGGATGGGCTTGGCAGTAGTCAGGCTTTTCCGTCAGCCCTCCTCATAGACAATGCAGGAACCTCCCAAAAATCAGGCATGATGGAGGGGGGAGGGGGTGCACATGAAATTCAGAGGGTTTGTCCAAGAAAATGCTGTGATGTTTGTCTGCAGTCTGGGGCTGCAGAATTCCCCCAGTGGTTCCACTCCCTCCACCCCAGTAGGGTTTGGTGGGGTTACTCCCTTCTACAATAGGACTTTAATCCCTCTGGCTCCCAGGAAACACAAGGGAAATCCCCAGAACAATTAGACTGGAGCAGGCAAAAACCTCCAACCTTTCCAAAAACCCTCTCCAACTTCCAGGTCCAAGTTTGGGTCACTTCTCACTGCAGCTCAGCCTCTCTGCAGGCTTCCCCCCTCTTTCCACCCCTCCTCATATCAAGGCATTGTGGCCAACTTCAATCTGATGGCAGATTCAGCATCCAGCTTTTATCCCCATTCCCTGATTTTTCCAGGCTGCAGGCAAAGGGAGGTCAGACGCCTCTGCCCTAGGGAAGTGGGAGTTAGTTACTCTTCCAGCTCTGCCAAATGAAAATGGAACTCCTCCAAGCAGGCACTGTCAGCTCAGAGACTCCAGAAATGAATTAATTAGTCCTCCTGGGAGATCATGGGCAAGGAAGGCAAGATGTCTCCCTCCCTGGGCTGGCTCCACTGCCTGTGCAACTTCTTCAGGGAAAATTTTCCTGTGAGAAATAAGGATGCAAGGTTTGGCATCGACATTGGGTTTGCTGCCACAGGAGCGCAGTGTGCGGCCACACATGGCCACTTTGATCCACAGCCAGTTTGGTCAAATAGATTTGAGCAGGTCAAAATGTCACCCCTGCACAGAACAAGACTATGGACCCCTGAGAGCAACCAGAAGCTGCCCTGAAGGTGCCACGACTTCCTCCAGGCATGGATGTTCCCAGAGGAAGGGCTGGGAAAAACCTGCTTTGTATGGACGAGAGAAGGAAAGGTTTCCCCAAAGATCATCCTGTCTCTTCTGCCAAAACTCATTTTTAGGTTTTGCTGAGGAATCTTGTGACAGCAGAAACCACCAAAGTGATCTAAGAAAACAGGTCATTCCAGTGCAAATCCCACTCTGGCTGGAGGGAATGTGCCCAGGAGATACATCTGATTGTCCTGTGTTTGTGTGCCCATGTAACAGGCACACAAAATCCACAGCCAGGAGCAACTGGCAGGCTATAGGATGCTTGGAAATCTTGTGTGCACCCCACTACCTGAGGGAAGTATCTGGGACACAGAAAGGGGGAAACAGCTGTTGCAAAGGCAAATACAGCATGGGACAGATCAGACGTGGACTTTGCTGAGGTCCCATCTGTCTGGCTCCATTTTGGGAATGCTAGCAGGTAATGCTACCTTCTATTCCATCCCAGATCAGAGGTTTCCATAAGCAGATGACTCTGGTAATGCTACGGAATTAGCCACCTTTGCAAGAAGGTCAAATCTCTGGGAGCTCAGTGGTGGTCACCCAGGATGTCCCCACGAACACCGCAGACAGAAGCCCACCAGGGATCCCTCAGGCACAGGGAAGAAGGAGCTCTCTCCTCCCTGCTCTCCTACCTGCAACACGTAGCCCTCCCGGGCGCTCTGCTCCCGGCCCAGAGCCACTTTCAGCTGATCCTGCAGGTGCCGGTTCTGCTCCAGGAGCTCCAGGGCCTCCTTCTGCTTCTGCTCCAGCTGGAGGGACATGAACAGAGACAGCGTCCAGGGAGTGGGCAGAGGATCAGCCATAAGGAACAAGTGGCTTGGAGGGGACACAGATCAGAATTAATGGAGCTTTTGATGGTACCGCTGCTCTGCTCTGCTCTGGGACCTGGATTTCATTTTGCCAGAAAAATCCCTCCCCTCTGAAAGAACTTATTTATGCAATAGTGTAATTCGTAAAGCTCACTGTAGCAAAGGATGAACGGTACCAACTCGTGCCTGGCATGACCCTGGCAAATCCCAGCCCAGTTCAGCTCAATGATATTTCTCGTTACTCCGTAAAAAAAGGTTACCCCTTTCATTCCTACTAATACACCTTAATCCCAACTCACAACAACCTTTGTTACCCCAGGCACAGAACTCTTCCAAGTGAGCTGAGTCTCCTCCGTTCTTTTCCAAAATCTTAAGACTACTGGATGTAGGCTCCACAAAAAACAAGCCTTTGTGGTGTGTGCTGCAACTCAAGGCAGTTTGGAACTGCAGAGGCACAGAGGATTAGGAGCTTGAATTTGTAGTCTGGTTGATACACTTTGATTGCACCCATTTTGTCAGAGACAGGCTGGCTGTAACCACCACAACTCAGGCTGCATTGGCTGGGAGGGGTAAGGAAGTACCAGGCCATAAGAACAGCCCTTTCTGCAGCTATGGAAAATGTGAAAGCTGCTGACAGGGCTGAACAGGAATGGATGCAGACCCCCCCAAGGAACCTACAGCATTCCTACTCATTGCTATTATGAAGGAGGAATATTCACGGTTATTTTTAAGCCTATCTCAGGCTCCCTACAGTCACCTCAGCGGCCTGAAGGCCATTTTTGACAGGCAGCCTTCACCCTACACACCCCTTTACCTCCTTCTCCAGCAGCGTGGTCAGGTGCTGCTTTGTCAGCCCCTCTTCCCGGTCCTCGGCGTGGGCGAGGTGCAGGGGCGTGATGGGGATCTGCTTCTCCTCCCTCAGCGGGGTGGTCTCCACCTGGTGCCAGCGCTGCTCGATCTCCACGTGGACGTTCTGCGGTTTGATGTCTGCTGGGACAGGCAGGATCCTGTCCACCTCCATCCTCAGTGCCTCTTCTGACCCTGCCCCATCCACGGCATCGATCATCTCGAAGCGCTTGCGCCGCTCCTCCCGCCGCCGGGCCCGCTCCCGCTCCAGCTCTCCCGGGTCGGCGTCGGCGGCTCCGGTGTCCCTGGGGAAGGCGGCCGAGCCGATACTGGAGGAGTCTGCAGTGTTTGCACGCTCCTGCACCAGGGCCTGCTGGATGGGGCGAAATTCAGCCCAGTCAAAGGTCTTGGACCGTCCTTCTCGTCGGCGTTCCCGGGCACGGCTCCGCTTCTGCTCCGTGTCCAGCTCGGCTTGTTCCGCATCCGGCTTCTCGCTCGGCTTTGGACCAGTCTCGAAGGAAGAGCTTGTTTTGCTTTTCTCTTCCGGCAGTGAGCTGCAAGGACAGAGAGAGGGTGAAAGAAAGTGTCAGTGGGTGCTGGAGACAGCCAGGAGCTCCCATGCATGCCTCAAAGAGCCAGGTGGAAAAGGGCTGCTGGAAGCCCAAGCCAATGCCACGTGGGTGCCCCCTGCTCCTCTGTGTCCCCTCACCCCCTGGGTGCAGGAGCTGTTTCTGCCCTTCCCCAGGTTGTGCTGGTGTGCAAAGCCTTGGTGCAAGCGGCCCCAGCTGCTCCTGGGACATCCTGGCACCTGGAGAGCAGCTGATCCCAACTTTGCTCCTCCTCAGCAGCCACGCTGGGGCCAGTGCCCATGACCAAGAAGCAACCCATGGCTGAGGCAGTGATCCCAAACTGTGCTGTCAGAGGTTCCAACAGCTCCTCCAGCCCCCTGGCTGTGGGGCTCCATGCACCCCCCAGCTGGCACGGCCATAGTCACGTACTTGTAGGAAAGATGCCACCAATCCCACCAAAGCCAGGCTGGCTTCGGAGTGGAGAAGCACAGAGCAGCTCTGAGAGTCTTGGGAAACAAGGGTAAGGTTGCTTTTCAGCTTGGAAAAGTATTAATGGGTCTATAACTTCTCTGTGCCACTATCTGCACTGAAGGCAGGGACCTCCTCAGGGTACCCAGCCCCACAGGAAGCACAGGGCAGCCCTCCTGGCACTGGGCAGCCCTCCTGGCACGGGCAGTGGTGAGTGCAGCAAGGAGAGCACGTTACTTAACACATCATGGAAATCACTGAAAATGCCAATTTCTCAAGCAAGGAATTATTTTTAATGCTGAGTTAGAGGGTGGTGGGGTGAGGGGGGAGACATATTCATCAAGCAGGGGAAGTTAATATGGGAAGGCATTAACCCATTTCCAACCTACAGATAATCCATAATGCAGTATTAACTTATTAAATACAGACATGCCAGCCCTGTAACATGCAGATCAAAATTAAACCAGAAAACAGCACTATGCTAAGTCTGTGGAGGAAGCCTGTCCCAAGGGAGTAGTGGGCACTTGCTGAACTCTCTTTGCTACCCAAAGCTCAAAAAACTGCCTCCCAAGACACAGTCCTGCTGCTCAGGCTGACTCCTGGCTCTGCTTCCAGCTCAAGCACAGCATCCCCAGCCTCCAGCAGGGACTCAACAAGCTTTCTGCAAGAGTTGGAAAGCAGCTCACTGGGCTCAGTGTTCACTACAGGCTCTGACACATGGGACCACATGCATGGGGAGTGCCATGATTGGGAACAGCAGCAGCAGCAGCAGCAGCAGCAGCAGCAGCAGCAACAGCAGCATCCTGGCTTCTCCCACCTCAGAAACAAACTCTAACCCCCAGCCAAGAACCTCATGGATGTGCACAAACCCAAAACAAAGGATGGAGCAGAAGAGATGGCTCTGTGAGGGTTAGTATCTTCCGATGCACTGTCATCCAGCAGCAAACCACAGGCTCAGTAGAGCTGGGTTTTGAGAGACTCTGGCAGTTACAGGCTAAAACCAGCTCAGAGATAATTCCTTCTTCAGTGCTGTCACTTGCAGCTAATAAAATAAACCCAGAAGGCATGACAATGAAATGTCACTTCTCACCCATGATACTGCACGACTCCAAAGCCAGGCTCTCAGTCTGGAGTCAGTTAGTGATTACAGCTGCATTTTAAAGTAAAGCAGGGATGGGACTGAGCCTTACAATGGAGAAGAGTGTTAGGAAAGAAATGGGGGTCCTGGGGCCCACCATATGGTGTTGGGACACAGAAATTTTGCTGCTCTAAATCCCACGTGGAAGAATCCTGGCATTTCTAGAGGTGACATCTCTCATGAACTCATTTCTCCTTTGCTGCTTTCCAAATGGCATGGGATGTGGGTCAGGGAGCAGAGGGACAGCCACTGGGAATGAAGTGAAGAGATTCAGAAGGTTGACCCAAAGTTTCTCATTTCATCTCCTGCAAGTGACCCATGGCTATTAATTCTGCTCAACCATTTCGCATCTCCTCCATCACAGAGAAATTAATTGATATCACACAGGAAGGGGGTGGTCTTTGCCTCCCAATGGTTTTTATAGGTCAAAATAAAAAGGCTTTTTTAATAGGGGTGTGTGGGGGAGCGGTGCAAGCTGCAAGCTGAGCACACTGTGGGCAAGAAGCACACAAAGGCTGCAGGGAACTGGGCAGCACTGGGGGGAACCCAGCCTCACAAGGGCTGTGAGCTCAGTGTGGATCCAGTTCTGAAGCAGCCACCTTCATTCATGGGGGTATTTTCTATCTGCCCCATCAGCAGCAGCAGACTGTAATTAGTGCCTCCGCAGATTGCAGGGCACTGCTGAGGGCAGGGAGCAGTGCAGCATCTGCTTCCCATGCCAGGTGCTGACACATGCAGCAATGTAAACCATCATTAGGGCTCAAGAAACCAAGACAAGGAGTGTTTGGCTGGGTGGAGCCATGGCAGCAGGTTAATGAGATATGGCCAAGGGCTGCAGGATTCCATGGGGTGGGACCATCCCCAGGGGTGGGTGAGCACTGCTGCCCCCCTGGCACACCAAGCACAACCCCCTGCTTGCCCCTGGCCACACTGTGCCAATGCCTGGCACCCCTCCATGCTGAGCCTTGGGCAGTTTGTCCTTCGGCCTTCCAGCAGCCCCCTTCACCTGCTGCTTCCCAGGTGTGGAATGCAATGACATCCCAAAGCCAGGTGGGATGGGCTGGGATACCCCACGCTGCTGCAAAGGGCTGCCAGGCAGGCACCAGTGAACACAGCCCTGCTCCACACACAGCGCAGGACTCAGCAACGTGACCAACCCACACCAGCCTCCACTCTGTCCGACACCAGCTTGGTGGGAAATGACAGAAGCACACACATCATTCCCTCTTCCCAGCTCAGGTCTGGTTCATGATCTGTTTGTGCAGTGTAACAAGTTCCTGCCCAACTGGGGCCTGTGCCTGGACCCTCTCAGAGGGAAAGCCAAGTGAAACCACTTTGTGTGGGCTTGGAGCAGGTGCAGACAGTGAGCACAGGGCTATCGTGCTGCAGTAACCTGTGAGCAACCATAAACACATCTGGCTCTTTAAAGGCAGAGAGGTCCCCTCAAATTTCCTTGGTCTTCATCTTCGTATCTAGTCACATCGGAAGATACCAGTGGGGGGAAATCAAGGGTCAAGACCAGGTTGCTTCTTCCCTTCTCTCTGGCTTTTATTTAAAGGAAAAAAAAAAAAAAAAAAAGGAAGGGGGGGAAGAAAAGAAAGAAAAATAAATGGAAACTGCAGGACTTCCCATCCGAGGTGCAGGAAAGGAGGAGCATGCAGTGAATCACGAGATATACAAACCACAGAACGTTAATACAGGAGAGAACACAGTTTTCCAACCTGGGCTTCAGCACGGATAGTTTCAAAGAGAAGTTTTTCCTGGGATTGCATGGAAATCAAACATACACAGGAGTAAGGAGAGAGGCGGCTTCCCCAAGATCCCTGTGAGATCCACCAGAACTCGGGCAGGGCTGGCAAAACAGTGGCTGAGGGCAGGATAGGGAAGGAGAGGCTGGAGCACCTCTAGGTCAACAGCACTGGGTGAGAAGAGCCATTCCATCAACACAGGGACAAACCTGGCAAAAATCTGCTGGCTGCAACTACAGTAAGGACAGGAGATGGGAGTTAGTGGCGCAGCCATGTCCACGTAACCTGTAAGAGGTAGCCTGTACAAGTGTGGCCAGCACAGACAGCTGTGAGGAGGCCAAACACCCTGTACACACAGCCAGGAGTGCCCACAGAAGGTATTCTGTGACGCAGGAGGTCCCCTTCCTCTGGCACCGATGCAGGAGGAGACACCAGCATTACTACAGCTTAAGTGGGATGAGCTGCAGCAGCTTTCTAGAAGATCAGAAGAGGAGGGAAGACGATTTCCTGGCTTGAGTTTAAAATAGATCAGAGCCAAACAGTTTCTAAACTGAACCCTGGGCTCCTGCTGCTGTGACCCATGGAGGGGCTGGGCAGCTCGTGCTGAACAGTAGCCAGAGCAAAGGGTGAACCCAGCACAACTGAATCCAAGTGGTTTCACAATACCTGGTGGGAATCCAGAGAAGCCTTGATATAGGAACAGTATTTCATATTCCTATGCACAAATTAAAACCACATTTTCAACCCTCTTTGAAATCTTGGCATATTAGCGTCCCCACAAAGTGTATCCAAATTAAGCTCAGAGAGATGTGACGAAGAGCTGCAGCTTCCAGGAATGGACAGGCTCAGAAAGAGGAAAGAAAAGGGATGAGGGACAAGCTATTCCTGCACAGTGAACCACAGAGCTGCAGGGGCTGCTACAGCCCCCCCCTTACCTTGTTACATCGGGAGCAGTGGTGGGGCGAACGTGTTTCATGATGGTCTGGATCCAGTTGCGGCGGATGCCCGATGTCATGGCAGAGAGGGTGAACTCCCCTTCCTTTGTCTACAGAGAGAGAAAGAACAGCTGTTCTTTCAGAGCAGGTGATTGCACCCACCAACAGCTTCCCAACTCCCCAAGACCACCCTGCACCCATCCCCAAGTCCCCAGTGCTGGGGCACTGCTTGCTGGCCACACAGAGGTCAAACTCAGCCCCTCTGTCTCCCAGCACACTCCCGTTGGGAATTAGCATTTCTCAGCAATCAGGCTGATTCTGCCAGAGGTCAGACCCTAAGGCTGTGACAAAACCTTCTCTTTCCCCCTTCCTTTTCTGACAGCCAAAAAACCCAAGGCCACAGCTCTCTGGAGCAATGCAGGGGGATTCTGAGTGGCCTCCCTTGGGTGTCTGGGGAGATGTTCCCCTGTCAGGAACAAGCATCCTCATCAGCTGTCCTGCAGCTGGACTCTTCCTCCTCTCCACATTTTCCTTACATGGATCTGGAAGCCGTAGTTCCGCTGAACTGGGTACTCAGTGACATCGTAGCACGTGGATAAATCGATTTCTCCATCCAGGTCAGCCGCCTGCAGAGGGAAGAGGTAAAATAAGCCACAAAGCTTTGAAGCCCCAAAGCATGGTGGGCTCACAGGAAGAAACAGCAGGTTCCTGAGAAGCACAAAGCCCTGAAGGGGCTCCAGGACTTCAGCATCTGGGAATGGGGGCACTGAGGGAGCCAGTGACCTGCCCAGGGTCCATTTGGGAGCACCAGGAGCTGCCCTGTAATGGGTTGAACACTGACAGAAGACACTTACCTCCTCTGCCACTGAATCCCTGTAGTATCTCAGGCTCTGGTCAGTCAGCACAAACCAATGCTTCTTCCACTAGGAAACAACAAAGATGGAGCAGTTACAATCCTGCTTCTTCCCCACCACCATATTCATGGTTGCTCATCACAGGTCGACCAGCAGAGACGCCCTGCAGGAGGCATCTCAATGCCTATCCCTCCCAGCTCCATACATGGCTTCATCAAGGCCCCTCCATGGGAAAGGGGAGACCCAAACAGGCAGCAGTGCAAGGGGCAGTGATGGTTTGCTGCCACTCTGCAGAGTACCAGACCCTGCATGTGACAGTGAGACCACGAGCGCCACGGGGCAGTCGCAGCCTCCCCATCAGCTCCACTGCAAGACGAGGCTTTTAGGGACTGCATTTAAAGCCTCTTTAGGACAAAAAAAAAAAAGCAGTAAAACATTAATGTTTTATCTGCCGTACCTAGAAATTGACTTGGGAGTCTATTCCTGGCCCTTGCTCTACACAAATCTGCCTCCTGAACGCTTTCAGCATTGGCTCACCCAAGGCAGCTTTCAGTCAATAAAGCACTGGCTCCAGCTGCCAATTCCCCCTTGTCTGTGGATGTGTCCTTTGGCCCAGGGGTACCCACAGCAGAGCCTGGGCCACCCACAGCCACAGGCAAATCGGCCTCATTTTCCCTTGACAGCTGAGTAGGAGGGAAGGAAATGCAGGGAAGGGGTGGTTTGTGAACACCCAGGGCCATCCACTCTGCCTGGGCACCAGTGCCCACTCCTAAGGCTCCAATGGAGCAGAACATCCTGCATCCCTTTGGGAATTGGCACAGGAAAATGGCACCAGCAGCTTCCCTCAGAGCCATTTATTTATTTATTTATTTATCTATGTATTTATTGCCATTTTCCTGGCACTCAGGAGACTTTACCCGAGCCTCATTTCTGACACCAAAGAGGTCGCTGGGTCGCAAGGGAGACGAAACTAATAAATAGGGAACAGGAACATGAAACCAGTGCTGCCATCCGAGCTGCCCTGGCTCCCTAGAAACCCATGATATTATATCCACCTGTGAAACTTCTCCAGGACAGAGAACCAGCAATTCCCACTTCAAAAGAAGTCCCATACTGATCTACCAGGACACTGGGGCTCCACCAGCTCTGATAGCTGCTCCATGCACAGCCAGGATGCTGGAGTGAGCTGCCAGAAACCAGGACTGACCACAGCACCAAATACAGACATGAAGGGCAGAGCTTTCTCCTGACTCACCTGACCATCCTCATATTGCTTTGTCAACCAGCCCTTCTTGAAGTTCAGCAGGTCAGGCTGGAAGAAAGGAGAGAGGGATCAGGAGAGGGAAGAAGTGTCTGCACCCAGAAGGCAACAGCAACGTGTTGATAAAACCCAGCAGAGCAATAAAAGAGACCAGCAACAGTTAAATTCATAGAATTATAGAATAGCTTGGGTTGGAAGGTCCCTTTAAAGGTCATCTAGCCCAAAATGAATCATTACACTGCATGGTGGCTAAATGTTTTCTCCCAGGAGGAATGGAGACCTCTGCACAGTTGTTCCCTTCCTACCATTTCTCCTGCAATTTCCTACTGCTACACCAGCATTACAGAGAAAGAATAAACAAGGAATTAGCATGTCTACAGGCAGTTTTACTCTCTGTTATATATTATGAAAGAAAACCTATGCGTTATTGATGCAAGGCTGCAGGGCTCAAAACAGGCTGAGTTCCCAAGGCTGGAAATACAGGGAATCTGAGCCCTGCACCACCCAAGTGACACCTGCTTTTTCCTCCAATGTGGGTGCATGGGGATGTTGAATTCCTGAAAAAAGCAAGCAGGACAGCGTGGGATAACTGCTACCAGCCCCTCCTCCCAGCCCTGCCCCTGTGCAGGGAAGGATGTGGTGGAAATGCTTTCACTCCCCCGAGGCTGAGCTCCTCCAGCTGCTCCATGTGCTGCAGAGTAGAGGAGGAAAGGACAGCAGTGTGTGAAATCCAGCTGCAGCATCTGAAATGGGCTACAGCAAGGGCAGCAATGGAAATTTGGTCTGGAAGCCTATTCAATCAAACTTGTGGGGCAGCACATCCCACATTTCAGTGATCCTGTGGTGGTGGGAACCCAGTCCTGCTCCACAAAAACACTGGGGAAAGTAAACTATTGAATTATAGAATGTTTTGGGTTGGAAGGAACAGTAAAATAATCCTGTTCCAGCCCCTGCCATGGGCAAGGACACCTTCCACTACCCCAGGCTGCTCCATATCCCATCCAACCTGGCCTTGGAACACTTCCAGAGATGAAGCACCCACAGCCTCTCTGGAAAACTGTGCCAGTGTTTCACCACCCTCACAGGGAAGAATTTCTTCCTAATATCTAATCTAAATCTGCATGACATTCTTCCCTTCACTCGACAATGTGCATTTCCACTTCATATGCACTTCTTGCACTCTTAATTCCCACCAAGAATTTAAAAATCACTCTTGTAGCTGTACAAGTCTACAGGAAAAGCTCCAGAAACACCAAGCTACTTGAGTAGAAGCTGACCATCCACAAAAAAATGCAACTTGTATTTACAGTAGCTCTGTAATCTGTTTGAGAGATTATCAAGTGTATTTGTTTTGTCCCTACAGAAGGGTGGTGAGGGAGAGGAGAGCACTTTGTGTTTATTCTGTACTGTTTGCCTCCAGGTCTGCTGAGCATCTGAAATATGCAAAGGGAGGAAAGCTCAGGAGGGAAGGTTCAGCCCTTCCTTGCAGTCTTCATCCCACTCAAACCCACTTCCAACTGCATAAACATCAAGGAAATGGCATTAGAAAACTGGGACATGTGTTTGCTCAGCCTAGTCTGTGTCCCTGCCCCTGGCAGGGGAGTTGGAACAAGATGATCTTTAAAGTCCCTTCCATCCCAAACCATTCTGGGATTCTGTGATCCTATGAAAATACCTCAGTCATGACACAGCAGGTGGTCCAAGTCCAGAAACTGCCCTGACCCTCTGCTGAGCTGGAAATGCCCTG
The DNA here is from genome assembly GCA_013399455.1 of Anthoscopus minutus. NCBI lineage: Eukaryota > Metazoa > Chordata > Aves > Passeriformes > Paridae > Anthoscopus > Anthoscopus minutus. Next base: position 86,190 of record VWYI01046894.1, on the reverse strand, counting down.
CTGCAGCCTCTGCTGAGGAACACCATAGGGTAAAAAGGGGCTCTGACCAGGTGAGGTGACCCCAGCACTTCTAGAGTGACCTACAGCATAAGTGTCTGACACATCACACAAAGCATTGAGGAAATGGGGTATTCCTGGGAAAAATAACCAGAACAGAGTCTGCTTCCCAAGATGCTGCTGTACTTCAAGGAAATATGCTCCTCACGAAACTCTTGAGTTTTAATTTCTGCAACAGACAAAAAGTGTGGCCCTTCCCCAACTGAGCCCCTGAGAATTCCAGGATTGGTCACACCCGAGTGCACAAACTGCTCCAAGTCTGAATGTATCCCATATCCTATGTGCTGCCTGTGAGGAAAGCAGCAACAGTCCAGTTTTTGTGGGACCTTCTGGGAAGGGCCTCTCATGCCCTCCCCCAAGGCCCTGTGGCTCACCGTCATAGAGGACTCCGTGGACCTTCTGTCCAGTGACTTTGCCCGGCGGTGTGGGGACAGAGGTGATGCAGACACATCCAGGATGGAGCCCACAGCTGCTCCCTCACAAGTGAAGTCCTGTGTGAACAGCATTAGCCCAGATCATTGCAGGAACTAGGACAGAGCCTTGCTCTCTTGGCTCGTGGCATAAAAATCTGCTTTATTTAACAGGCATCTCAGGCTCAGAACAAGTGTCATTTCCTTGGCAATACATTTTTTTGTCCTTTCAGGCATTAATTTGTTCCCATTATATCCAAGTATATCTGGGACTCTCAAATCTGTTTCTTTTGTTACTTCACCCTCTCCTGATGTGTCTTGCCATGCCAGATCTGAAGTTTCCCTATGTATTATGGAGAAAGAAGGGACAGCCTGATTTTCCACTCTGATCTACACCTGGGCCAAGGAAGCAGCGCAGGAAATTTTGCACGAGGTTCAGCTCCTGCAGGAGCTTCCTGCAAATCCAAATCCACATCCAGAGACAAAACCTGTAGCTAATGAGCTGCAGGATTCCAGGTTTCATCTTCCAGGAGATCTTGGCTGAGCATCTTACCCGTTTCCGTGGGAAAACCCTCTTCTCACTCCTGCCCTGCCGCGTCTCGCTGGAAAGGGCAGCGGCTCCCGGCGCGTTCGTTTCCATGTGCTCTGCGTTCTCAATATCTAGTGCCTCGAATTTTTCAATCACCTGGGATCTCCTGGAAAACAGAGACAAAAGGAAAACCAGAGATGGTTTAAACATGAGTAGCAACTGCGGGGAGCTGAACAACCCCACAAATTTAAGGTTGCAGAATTGCTTGACCCAGAGTTCATGCACAACTGGCTTTTGGTCCCTGTTTCTCTGTGAGCTCGAGTGTGGCAAATTCCAGGGCAAAAACCCTGATCTGACATCATTTTACCCAGAAAAAGGGGAAAAATCTCACAATATTCTGCACTTAGCATCTTCTTCAGAACTAGAAATCCCGCACAAAACCAGCAATAACTATTTATTTGTGAATTTTGTAGCTCCTTGGGAACTAGAGATTATGGAGCAGCTTTGGCTTAAGCTTTGCCTCTACCCTCTAGCACTGGTGCTCTCAGTTGCTCCCCAGACCCCAGAGCACTGACACATCAGACCAAGGAGTCAGAGTCAGATGAGATCAGGAGTGCAGAGGTAATGGGTGGCTCTGGGTCCCCCAGTGTGTTCACTGCAACAGGAAACCTCTGAAAACTCAAACCCCACACAGGGTTCAGCCCCAGGATGGCATGGAGCAAGGGGGGTCCACAGGTGCCCCTAGACCATGGTTCTGGCTCACAGCACGCACCAGCTGAGAGGGCATGAGGAGACAAGGAGCAGCTTGTACCATGGCAGGGCACTCCCTGAAGAACCTGGGGCCTTTCCATCATCTTATCTGGGCTGAAAATCCAGTCTGGACATCAGGAGGCACAACCTGGGCTCTCAGACACTGCCTTGGTGGCCCACTGCACCATGACACTTGCATCTCTGAGGATGGAGAACTAAAAAGAAATGTGGATCGAGCAGGAGCCAACCCTGGATCAAAACCAAATGGGATTCTCTTAAGGATGAGCAAACAGGTGCAATTAGAAGTGTTTTTTCAGCATGAGAAGCTGCTCACTGACCCACAGGAGAGGAATTTCCAAAGAACCTGCTCGTGTCTAAGTCTGCATTCCCTCCCAGGGATTCAGGAAAGTATCAGCCTCAGGTCTTCAATCACAAACTGGGAATATAAAGCAATAACCCACCACTAGCACATGCTAGCTGTGCTCTGAGCTGTGAGGCTTAAAGTTCCATTTCAAACCTTCCCAAAAGCTCTGTCCTGGTGGTTTCTTGACACAAAATTTGGACTCACATGTGCCACATCTAAACTTGGGGCTGCTTGCTCTCTGTGAGCCTCTGATGTGCATGAAAATCACAATGGCAACCACATGAGGGAGAACAGCTTATCCAAAATAAAAACATTTTTAACACTTCCCACAAAGAGGAACAGCAGGTTAAGGGTTCAAAAACCATGAGATGTTCCATTTTCAACCAATATTTGCACCAAATTCCATAAATGAGACAACCAGTCTGAGCACATCCCATCCCCTGGTGGGATGGGCCCCCTCACTGCTGCTCAGAGCCAGGCTGCCAGGACAAAACCAAAGAGGAAAGGACAAAATTGGTGGGGAAGACCTTGCTTAGTAAATTTAAAGATCTTTGATGCTTTTAGGGGTCATCTGTTCAGCCCCTGGTGCTTCCCAGCTTAACTGGGAGTGGGCAGATCCAGAGCTCGTGCTCGTGGAGAGCACCTGATTTCCCTGGGATGCTCTGCTCATGAGATGCCTGACACAGGCCAGGCTGTGGAGCATAAATCCATGTTCTGTGTTCACTGACAGACAGGGAATTGTTTTGGAGTCACATTTTTTAACCCTTTTTATACTGGCCCAGCCTTCTCTGAGTCTCAGTTCAGGAGGGAGGAAAAGGTCCATGAATTAACATTGGCTGTGCCCTATTAGGTGAAGGTCTGAAGAAAAACAAATCAAGAGAAAAAAAAAAAAAAAGAACAAAAACCCAACCAAAAAAAAAACCCATAAAAACAAAATTAAAAGCAGGTTGATTTCTCATGAAAGGGGCTGCACCACCAAGTTGTTCTACGGCTTGAGATTGAGATGAGATGGTAGCGAAGCAGGCGAAGTAAAGGTGGACACGTCACACAGCAACACAGCAGGAGAAGGTGGAGAGCAACAAGACCTGGAAGAAAACAAGGCTGGAAAATGAATGAACAGAAGAGGAAATTATATATCTGCATCTACATACAAAACAAAATCAAAATCATTCCAGTCATTCGTCATTGAAAAAGGGAGGAGAAAAATAAATCACTGCAACCAAATCACAGCCCCAAGGGTTAATATCATCCGGATTACAGGAAAGAATCTTTTTTTTTTCCCATTAGATCAACATTTCAGAGAGATTACTGCCAGAGATCCTGGAGGGACAGGGAAGGAAGGGCTCTCCTCCCCTCCCCATGTGTTGGATTGAGCTGCTCCCTCTGCACAGCAGCTCTGTGTGGACAAAACAAGGCTGGGACAGGTACGAGAAGCTTTTTAAAAGCTGCAGTGCCATTTAGTGCTTTTCAACCACAAAAGCTCATCCCAAAGAATTCCTTGGCCATGCAGGCTGTTAATCTTTTCCAGGCCACTAAACCCAGGCTGCAGATCTCAGTTGTTAGTGGAGGGGGTGTGCAGTGGGAAGGAAAGCTCAAAAGACCAGCCCGAGCTGTCATTAAAGTGATTTTCTTTGATTGGAAGAATGGGCTTTGTTTTTATTGAATTCATTCATTATTTAGCATCAAGAAAGATAGAAAGTGTCAGGAAAAGGAAGAGGAATTTCCCAAGAGGTCCACAGGAATGATGAGGATAGTTTTACAAGGAAAAAGCCTGTATTTGGAAGAGCAGATGCTCCTCTGTATGGGGAGAAGCAAATTCAGAGCAGAGCTTTACATCTCAAAAAACTCCAGAGGAGGAATCTGAGCAAGGAAAGTCTTTTAAGCAATTTCAGGCAATTCTGCTATTAATTGATGCTAGAAATACACCACAGCCCCTGACCACACTCCTACAGCAGATCTGGCTGACACCACAGTGAACTCTTGCCAGTGTGAGAAGAACATGGGGTCAACTGGGAAAGCTGTGGTTTTACAGGCTGCACCCCTGGAATTGTGCACAAAAAGCCAAGTCTGTCAAACAGAAGTTCTGAGATGTGCAGAGATTTATCCCTGCAGCTGCAGAGTCCCTCTGGGACATGGGGACTGCTGTCTAAGGACATTCATGCAACTCTTTTCAGCTGTGATTTTTGTGTGCAACACCTTGAGATTCATCCATGACGTTTCCAAAGAGCTGCCCCTACCCTTCTGCCCTAGGGATGGGTCTGAGAGGGGAGACTGGAGATGGCTCAACCTGTCTGGCCTCAATCCCTGTCCCTCAGCCCAGTGTGACATCCTGGTGGGTGCCGCAGCCCCGTCCTCCCACATGCCAGCAGAGGGAACTCGCACTCTGCTGCTCCACCAAAATAATGGAGATTATCTCCTGTTTCCTGATTCCTGGTTCTGAGTGGCTGCAAGCTCAGATATCTGCATGGGGCATGGAGGCAGAGTCAGGTATAAATGGTCAACACAGAAAATTCCTGGTCTTAAATCATGGAATACTTCTTGCAATAAGGAAACAGGATGAGAAGCCTTGAAAAATGGCTCTGTCTGGAGCTAAGCCTGCAGGTGTGGCACTCAGGATGCAACACTGGGTGTCTAAAATAATTCTTTTGCATCAACAGCTCTGCCACTTGCATTGATTTACACAAAAAAAATGAGAGGAAGAGCTGAAAATACCAACAGAATCTGAGTGAGTTCATTTGACTGCACTGAAGGGAAGATCTGCACCATGCCTGGCTAGTGCCTGTGGGGTTGGCATGGAACAAATGCTCCCAGATATGTTAGTGGGTTACTGAGAGGAATTATTACAAATGGTGTTAAACCAGGGGGGGAAACCCACAGTATGGAAATTAGTTATTGTATCTGCCCAACCTCAAACAGCACAGTCTGAGCTTGGAGGAGAAAAATGAGAGGGACATGGGGACTAAGTAAATTGAAGTTTAAAAAGCAGCCAAGCCAAGCTGAGCAGGGTACTGGGGAATGTTAATTCTCTGGTGCAACACTGGACAGTGTCTCTGTGCCCTGTTGAGTCCACTGAGCTCCAACATGGTCGTCCCAGCTCCAGGACACAGGGCCTCTCCACCCACACCACCTGCATTGGCCAATTCCCAGGTTACCAGAAGAGAAAACAGAAGTGCCCATCCCTGAACACCCACTGAGCCATTCCTGCTCATGGCATATTCCTCCAGCACCGTGGGCTGTGATTCATGGCCAAACCCTCTGGCAGGTGGGGACCCCTCCCCTCTCTCTCTGCCATCACCCCTCTCCCAAAAGTTGGACCAGGTTCAGCCCCCAGCTGACAGGCAGCTGGCAGCAAGACCCCAGCGCCTGGTGCAGCTCCTGCTCCTCTCCCTGCACCCGTTCTGCTGGGATAAAAGCTCTGGGCTGATACAAGGGAATTGCTGCCAACACTGATAAAGCAAAACAAACTGTTAACAGCCTGAGCCAGGCTGGGAAAAACAGACTTTCCCTGGGAAAAGGCACCCTCCAGCAGGCAATGAGTGGGGCTGACATTAAATAAGGACAGACTCTGGCAGCAATGTCCTCTCCCAGGCCCCATTATCTGTTACAGTTCTGCTCCCCAACTCTGTGCAGGATAATCCCAGTGCCGCAGGATACCCCAGGGCAAGGGACTGCTGGCACTGGAGGAATGCACTGTTCTGTCACATCGGGGACAGGCATTGGCCAGGGCATCCCGTGCAAGCAAATGCAGCAGGGACACAATGTCACCCACAGGCAGCACCAGCACAGCCTGAAAACCAGAGCCACCAGCCTTTTCTCAGCCCTGTCCCCAGCCAGAATGGCCAAGGTGGTATCCTCCTCCTCCATCCTGGGAAAAGCCAATTCCCAGTGCAGACAAAGCCAAATCCAAGCTTTCCTCATTTATTCCCAGCACTCCCTGCACACACTCTGGGCCAGGTTTGGGATCCTCCTGCTGACTGAAGGTAACAGCACAAGGCTGTGTTGCACATCCCAGACCTGCTCCCAGCTCTCAGAAGCCAGTCTGGAAAACAATCCTTTAGGGGCTGGGAAGAAACAGAGGAGAAGCTCCTACTAAAACTGTGCGAGAGAGAACATGCCCAGAGGAGAACGAGGGCAGGAAAATCAGACTGGCAGGCAGCCCTCTCGCCTGGAGCCTGTCTCCCAGTTTGCTCCACTGCCCTCACTGCATAAATGTGTCTCTCCCAGGGCAAGTGGAGCCCATCCTTACACTTGCCCAGAGGGCACCCGGCGCGCGCTGCGGACGCCCTCCCCGTCCTCCTCCACGCTAAGCTGTTTTGCAGCCTGCTGAGCCCTCCCTTGGCACTGCACCCGCCTCTCCCTCCCCTCCCAGATTAATGCCATGACATTTTGAAACCTCTCTCAACTCATTAGGCAGTTGCATAAGGCACCTGGCACTAATGCCAGAGCTAACCTAATTAATGGTGCTGGCCGCCAGCGTGTGCCATGCTGGGAGGGGCCAGCAGGGTGGGCTTGATGGCATTGTGGGCATCCAACACCACCCAACACCAGGGTAGGTTTAGATTAAACAGCAGGGAGAAATCCTTCCCTGTGAGGGTGGCGAGGCATTGGCAGAGATTGCCCAGAGATGCTGTGGCTGCTCTATCCCTGGAAGTGTCCAAGGCTGGGTTGGATGGGACTTGGAGCAACCTGGAATAGTGGAAGGCGTCCCTACCCATGGCAGCGGGTTGGAACTGGATGAACTTTAAGGTCCCTTCCAGCCCAAATCATTCTATATCTACCCAGAGCAGGCAGGCAGGGTGGCACCTGCCCACTACCACTATTAAAGACATCCCATCACCTGGTCAGTATGGATGGGCACCTTTAAACCCAGGAGAAGTAAAAAACAAAGATCCACCCAGCAAATTCCACCTGCTCCATCCAGGCTGCGCTGGGGACGCAACCTCACTGCTGCTAGAAGCATGCAAGGAGATGAGCCATTCATCCCTTACCTTCTCTCATTCCCAAAGAGCCGGGCCACTTCTTCTCTCCCAGGGCTACGAGCCCGGGTTCTCCGCTCTAGCCGCTTCCTCTCCACCTGGAAGGCCTCACGATTACTGATCCTAATGGCCTTGGGAACGTCGGCCAGGGTGGTGTACTGCCGGCTGGCTTTAAAAGAAAGGGGACGCCCCGATTTTTCAGCTCCCCTTCCTACATCTCTGTTGCTGGAGTCCTTGTGCATGGGGCAACTGCTCTTCGAGTCCAAGGAGTTCAGAGAGAAGCTGTGAATCATTCGGTCGCCTGATCGAATACCTGGGGAAGGAAAGGGCTGGGCATGCTCCTCTGAGGGCGATTTGGGATAACTGTACCTGTTGTTCGGGGTGCTGGGGCTGGGTGGGCTTGGTGGGGGTGGCAGTTGCTGCTCTTCCAGCTTCGAGTCTTGTTTGGTCTTCTCCAAGGAGAAGTACCCGCTCTCGACACGCGTCTTGCGCCCGCAGTCTATCCTGTCTCCGTTCATGGAGCTCTCCTCTAAGGGACAGAGAAGTCATCGTGCTTGGTTTCAAGTGCGAGTTCTGCTTTTAAGAAATAAACACCCTGATTCCACCCAGGACAGGGGTAGGTGTGAGAGCAGAGTTGGTCTGGGCCCCATGTGGTGGTACCTCCTACACCCTCGGTATTTCCATCCTGACCAGCCCTCATGCCCATGGAGATGATGGGATAGTCTGCAGGGAACTGGGGATGTTGATTCAGCCCTTGGGCCAGGCTTGTACAGGTAAAAGATCTGAACTTTCAAACCAAGAAATGGGCAGCTGAAGTCACAGTTCTGCATTCATTTCCATCCCTGTCCTTCCCTGCCTAGCAGCAACCACAGCTCCATGGGTGCAAGGCATGGACACCTCACTGCAGAAAACATTCCCCATCTGAGTGGGAAGATAAGGGAAATGTCTCCAGCACTGTGACCCGTCCCCAGCCCCCACTGTTCCAGGGAGAACACTGGCATGGCTACCACAATATTACACAGTGCTGGCATCCCCATCTCTCACCTTCCTTGCTGTCCAGCACGGGATCCTTCATGGAGCTGGCAGCCCCAGCCTGGCCTTGCAGGGGGCTCTGGGCTGGGCCAATGCCACTGCCCCCATCTGCTTGGTCTTTGCCCCTCATTTCTTCCTGCCAGAGCGTGGACTTGGTGGCAGGAATCTTCTCAGCACTGGGAATGTTGCTGCTGGTCACAGCCATCTTAGCAGGACCAGGCTCCTAAAAAACGAGGAGACACAGGAAGTTAGAGTCTGCTCCAACTCCACACTCAGCGCTCCCAAGGGCTTGGCCCTGAGATGTGAGCTCCACATAGCTTGGGTACTGCCCATGACATGTCACAGCAGGACAAGGATGGGACAGTGACATGTGTCAGTGCTTTACACCCTTTTAAAATATTTCCCATCATCTTCAGTGCTTCTCTGCTAACAAGGAGCTCTGGAGTCCATCAGATGATGGATGGTGCCCCTTTGGTGGCCACAGCCCAGCCAGCTCAGGTTCAGAGTGTGACCCAGAAGAGGCAGCAGCTTTCCCAACTCCTTCCTTGGCTTTGTTCATTAGCAGATGTTTTGCTGTTGTCATATTAAGCTTCTGCATTCACAGATTATTTTTCTTAAAGCCACCAATAAATCAGTGACAATTAACTCCCCTTTGGACTGTGGGAAGTTTTCCAGCTGCTTGTTCCCTTTCCAGGGAGCAAGGGGGAATATAGGAGTGCACGAACTGGCAACTGAAAGCTGGGAACAAGGGCTGCAAAGAGCATCCTCTCTATCCCCTCGTCCCACATCAGGTGAGTTATGGCCTTGCACCTCCACTGGCATTTGCAGGGCTGTGCTGGAGCTACCAGGGATCTCCCAGGGGGTCCTGGCTCCATGCACAGACATGACAAGCAGCAAATGACCTCAATTAAAAAGAAAATTCCCTTGGGAAATTTCACACTAAAGGAATGCAGTGTTGGAGGTAAATGATCCAGAGTTCACAGGCATCCTGCTCAAGGGGACCCTGCTCAAGCAGAGGATCAGGCTGATCTCCAAGGTCCCCTACACCCTCCTTCATTGATCCAAGCCCAAAGCTAATCACCAGCTCAGGATATATATCTTTAAATATCTCTTACACACACCCCCATGTAATTATTTGCAGATATGTATTTAATTAGGCAGAGATGTGGGCCAAAAAGAAGTCTGTGAGGGAGCAGAGACATTAACTCTCTGCTGCTCAGGGGTATGAACAACTCCAAGAGGCAGAATGCGCCAGAATTGGCAAAACTGGCCTCTGGTTGCATAAGGTGTGTCTGGGCATGCTCTGCTTACCTGAGCCTGCCACACCCCTGTGCAAACCCAGGGCAGAGCCTCAAATCCCACATTTCAGCCCTAAATCCTGCCTCAAGTTCTCATGGGCAGCAAGCAGGCACAGGCAATCCAGTCTCTCCTGCTGCCTGAGCACAGCAAAAGCTGCGTGAGAAACCTGCCTTTTTCCCCCTAAAACTGCAACCTGCTTGCAAAGCAAAGTGAAAACACCCAACACTCCCTGTCCAAAAATCTGCAGCAAGAGTGGTATTCCCTGCATTGTTCCCACCCTGGCGATTTTGCAGAGAGATGATGCAAAACGATGTGGGGAGTAGGAAATGACCTGGATGCTCCAAGAGCATCCAGCTGTAAACAAGCTTAGCTCTACCACAGGCAAGCAAAAACTATGTGAGAGTGAGAAAAAGCAGGAATATCCAACTGGTTTTTTAGTATCACAAAGGTGTCCACCCCACCCTAAGCAGTTCTAAGCAAGCTGAACAGCAGCCAACTTCAGGAGAGGCCATTTCACAGAGGAGAATTCGGTGCTAATTTTCTCCTCAGCATCCTCTTTCCTTCCCTGCACCAGCAGGATCTGGGAGACAGAGGAAAGATGCTGCTTCTGCCTTTGCAGGTTGCTCCTAAGTGCCTAACACAGCACAGCATCCATCCAGCAGTGGAGAAACTTGGTTTTGCAAAGTGAATTTCAGCCTTTTTCCAGCACCATGGAGCTGGAAGCCATGGGATGGAGAGAGTGGAAGGAGGATATGAAGCAAGACAGGGTGGTCTGTCCCAAGACAAGAGGGCAGTGTGCCATAAGGGTCCCTGATCTCCATCCCCAAGCACCTGGGGACCCCATCTGCTCACAGGGAGCCAGCATCCTTCCCACAGCCACTTCCCTTATTTGGTGCTTGAGAGCTCAGGTCCTGTATGGTTTCCAAGAAGTTGCCATGGTGATGAAATGTAACCCAGAATGATGTTTTTCTGGCTCTGCGCCTCTTCTCATCTCCACCCCGTCCCCCTTGTGAACCCAGCCTGGGTTTAGTGGTGCACCCCAGCCAGGGTGAGCACCCCTGCCCTGCTGCACCCACTCCCAGGGGTGCCCCAAATGCAACAGTCCTTTTCTTGGGAACTGAGGACTGATAATTCATAACATGAAGGGAGAAGGCATTTTCCTTAGAGGATCATCAGAGCCAGCACTTGAGGGGCTGTTCAGGCTGTGAGGATCCCAGACTTTGGCAAGGGGTGGTTCAGACTTACAGATTAGTGTGCAAAAAATTATCATCTCCCCACTGACTTTTTTCCCATTGCCCAGAACATCTTTATCCAGTGGAGTGATGAAAAGTTGTACAAATAAACACTGTACAAAACCCATCTATGGTCCAGTTTGCACCAGGGCCATCCCTGGAACTTCATCAAAGAGGACCTGAAAACCAAGGCTCAGGGGAGCCCAGATGCTGGTTTGGGTCCCCAGCAAGGCTGGAGGAGCCCTCCCAGCTGGTGTCCTGTGGTGGTGGGATGAGTGCCCGGAGGTCAGGCAGCCTCAGGGACACGGCTGTTCTCAGCCCCAGCGAGGGACAAGGGTGGCCTTGGGGTCATGTTCCCCATCTGTGGGATTCTCCCCCATTCTGGCCACATGGGAGCCAGGCAGGAACGAGTGAGTCACAGCCAGCCCCACTTTTTACCATTTATAGTCAAAGTGAGCACGAAGCCACTGCCGGGTCCCTGGAGAGCCCAGCTCCGGCCCCCGGAGCTCCCAGCCTGGCCCTGGCCTTTAGTATTTTCCTTTCCCATTATCTCTGGGGTCATCTCAAAGGGAGTAACTGGAGCCTGATGGAATTTCATCCTGTTTCTGACGAAATAGTCCATGAACAGCACCTCTCCCTGGTCCCCCATAGGGACCATGGCTTTGTGGCCACTCCCAGGATTGTGTGCAGGGGTGGCACCACAAAACAGCACACGGGGCAAAACGTGACCCCAAAGCAGCCAGGAAAGTAGGAGTGAGTGACCCTGGAAGTGAGACTGGGAATTAATTTGCCCTGATCTGCTGCCCTGGTTTGCCCCAGCTCTCACCCTCCACACAGGCAGCATCAGAGGGCTGGTGATCCCAATGGCTGAGGGGGATCTACCCCAGCACCAGAGCAAGGCCATGGCCCTGAGAGGGAGGCAATGGACTGGGTGACTTTGTGTGTGTGTGTCCCCTGGGTTACCTGGGGAGTTGGGGGCTCTACCTTCCTCTTCTTCTTCTGATTCTGCTTGTTTGTCCTGGGATAGACGATGAGCATCTCCAGCCATCTGCAGGCAGAGAAAGCAGAAGGTGAGGTCTGTGCCACAGGGACAGGAGTGATACTGACCTGGTCAGGGTCAGCTTAGTGAACAATACCCAGAAACCATCCCAACCACCTCCTGGGGGAAAAATAAGGCAGGAGAAGAGGGATGACCCCAGGGTGCTTTGGCTCAAACTCAGCTCTCTGCAAAAGTGAGGCCACAGCCAAGGCTACCATGGGGCAGGGATTCAAGGATCCTGAAAGACAGTGGAGAGGGACAGAGCCTCCAGCAGGACCGTCCCCTTGAGCAATGCCAACACCCGCACACTGCAGACAAAGCGCTTTTGTCTAAGGAAGAGCAGCATGAACTCAGCATTGAGAAGTGTTGTGTCCTCCCACCGTGGCCTGACAACCTGCCCCCACATCTCTGAGAACTCCACAGGGATCCCTGGACCACTGGGAAACATTCCTGCTTCAAATGTCCCTGCTCCCCTTTCCTTTTCCCCCCCACTTTGCACGCTGCTGCTGTAAAGCGTTCGGAGATGACCACATCAAGTGGGGTTTGGTTAAGCAATAAATGCCAGAAGCACAGAATGAACATAAAATAAATTCTCCCCAAGCCAGGGAAATCTCCCTGTCGTGCTGCAACTGCACATGAAACCAGCCTGGCTCGGCCCCAGAGTGGGACTGCTTGGGGATGATTAATGCCTGCAGTCAGGAGCAAACGCACTGCTTCAAAACCCATTGCTAGGCTGATGAGCAATAAATCAGCCCCACCTCACTCCGCAATGCCTCTCCCTCCCACGGCAGGCAGGACCGGCAACAAAGGCTCAGCTGGGAACTGGAGCGTGGGGAGAGGGTGGAGAGAGCAGGCCATAGGGGCTGGACATGGTTTGGGGCACAGTCACTGCTCCTGCCAGGAAGGAGAGGAGCTCACTCTCCTGTGTTGTGATTCCCACATGGCTCTGCATCCTGGCTCCACAGCCACTGCAACATATCACCGTGAATGGAGCTGGGGGGACAGGTTTGCCACGCCAAGGTTCACCTGTGCTCACTTGTCTCTGCAGGGCAGGGAGGTTTCAATGCATAAAAATACTCATCTGGTCAAAATCCCAAGCTCTTGGTAGAAAAATGTCCATTTCAACGAGTATTTACAAAACAAGGGGAGTCACAACCAAAGACAGGGCTTGGAAAAAGGAATCTGAGCAGAAAGTGCTGACTGCTGCTGCCAGGGCTGGGGGAGGCAGGAGATGCTTCGCCTCGGGAACACTGGTAAAGAGCAAATGTTCATCCCTTCAACTTCCTGCTGGAGTTTCAAATGTCATCAAATTTTGGGAGGGAGGCACTGAGCTCCAGGCATTCCATGTGGGAAAGGCTTTCAGGTGAGCAGCAACATGGCCAGACTCCACCACTGTGTGCTGTGCAGGGCTCTGCACATTCACCAGCACCAGCTTCAACCCCATCTGGCATGTGAGTGATGGGAGAGGATGTTTCTAGGTCACCACCCAACACCTGGAGCTGGGAAATTTACCCCGATGTGCTCATGTTAGTGGTCTAATCTTTGGTGTCACTGCTCCCCTGGGACCAGGGAGGTGGAGAGCATCCACCCCAGGATTCCACATCTGCCTAGAGATGGATGAGGACCTGAGAGTGGGTCGGACATGTCAGCCCCGTATTTTTGGAGCCTGCCACTGGTGTGGGGACAGAACCTGTGCCAGTGGGCTGGGTGGCTGATGGGATCCCTAGAAGCACTGTGGGGTCACCACAGTGAACCTCAAGAACCTCACCATCATGAACCTCAGCACCCAGAATCAGCCTGGGTATGCACAGCCATAGCAGCCAGCCTTGGTCAAGGTCCTACCCACCTTCCTCTTCCTCCTGGCTAATGGAAGTGCCTGGGAGTGGCTCAGCCCCATATCTGCACTCACCCACTGATGATCTCTTTGTTCTCAGCCCGGATAAAATGCTCCTTCTCTGGTGTCAGGATGCACAAGGAGAACTTCTGCCCTGTCCGGCCTTCCCCATCCACCACATCCGTGCACTGGTTCATGTTGATGGTGCCCTGTGGGAGGGTGGTTGGCTGCAAGGGAAAGGAGAAAAGAGCAACTTTAAGGAGAGAAGAGCAGAGGCATGCACAGCTGAGCCCTAAAACTTTCCCTGGATGACACCAGGATCTGACACACCAAGATGCTTTGCCCACAGGTAACCAGATCCATCTGTGTGCTGTGCCCAGCACAAGCAAAGCTCTGTGCCACACATCTAGGGACACACACCAACAGGTACAACTCTGCCAGACCAGTCTGGTCCACTGCTGCCAGTAAGGTGCTTCTCCTATGCCAAATATCCAGGGATGGATGGCTGCCCTGCTATGGCACCTGGACACCAAGGAAGGGCACGGAATGGCCAGCTTTGGGTCTGCAGCTGCAAACCATCTGGGCTGCTGGGGTGGTACCTGGAGACAGGGATGGCAAAACAGCAAGGTCCCACTGCCCTCAGCACAGGATGGCTAAGGGATGAACAGACAGATATGAGCACCAGGGTTTTCCCATTAAAATTTTTAAAACCCCATGCAGTTTGTCAGGGAGGGACTGCAGCACAGAGGGGACCTTGCTTGGTGGGTTTTCTGAACAGTGCCACCTCTCAGCCCCATAGCTCCAAGGAGACCTGGTAAAGTGGGACAAGTGGTGTCCCCTGCAGCCCAAGGGGACACTGAGGGACACCCAGAGGAGTATCAGCACTGACAAGAGCTGACAGGTCCATCTGGAGCAGCACTGGCTCATCCGATTACAGCGTATCCACCCATCCCCAGTGCCTGCAGCCCTTCCCCTCCCACCAAGCAATTCCATGGCTTCCATGTCCCCAGCCTGCCTGTCCCCACCAGCCTCAGTGACACTGGGGTCCTTTCTGCATCCCAGGTCAAACCTGCACCTGCATCTCTCCTTCAGACATAAATGACTGAAGGAGAGATCCCTCTGAGCTGCCAACAGCACTGAAGGAGGACCTAAAGCAGCCTGTGGACACCTCCTCACCCTGCCAAAGGCTCCTTGTGCCCTCCAGATGGCTGGGCCAACAAGGAGACAGACTTTTGGCAGATGCTGTTAAGTTTTTTACCATGGAAACCAGCTCCCCTGCCAGCAAAACCCCTCCAAAAGCAGCCTGTGCCATGCAAAGAAAGTGTGACGGGGGAGAGCTCAATGGCCTCAGCCTACCAACACACAAAATTCAGATCAGTCCCCCAGAGCCCTCACTTTAGCCATCTGTGGGTGGTGGGAAATAGCCCCTTTCCCCAGGAAAAAGGCTTTTCCTGCAGCTGAGTCCCTGGGTGGGAGCATCCCACCTCAGGGGTGGCAAGGAGCCATCACAGGTGCTGCAGCATTGGATACATGAACGGGACCTGTTGTACATCAGGGACACCAAACCCTCCTCTTTTCCTTGTGGAAATCAGCATCCAGAGACTCCTCCAGGATGTAGGGAGGGAAAGCAAAGCCCAGCACAGCGCATGCCCAGCCTCCTGCCCTGCACTACCATGGGTAGTCAGCTCCTAAGAGGATTTTTTGTCTTAGACAACAAAAATAAAACCCCGCTTTCCGGGAGCTATAAAAACCCAACGGAAAAACTTTCTCCTGTTCCAAGTGGAGTCTTAGAAAACTTTTTGTCTTCCTGGCCTCCAGCACAGCCAAGGCCTCCAGGACTGTTAAGGCTCAAGTCCAACCTCCTTCCCCTCCCAGAGCACTTTTACACCAGGGAATTCAACAAGGACAGGGGGGTGAGGAGGGAGGGAACCTCAGACCCACAGAGGGATCCTGGATCCTATAGGATCCTGGGCCACTCAGTTCCTCGTCTCCCTGTAAGGCTCCAGAAGGATTTGGCAGGGAGCTGGCACAGGAGGAGAGGAAGAACCAACACCCTCCAACCCCATGGCAGTTCAGGGTGGCTGCTCCTGCTGCCCACACCCAGCCCTGACCGAAGCGCGCCGGGAGCAGAGGAGCCGGTCTGGGGCCCCCTCACTGCCGGGCTGGCCCTGCAAAGTCGTTTTGCCACTCAGTCACCCTTGTGAAGGATGAATGCTGACTTCTTGCACAGCCTGACACATGGGTCTCCATCCACCACTGCACCTCCAAGCCAGGACACCAGGAGAGAGCTGGGAACAAAGCAGGGAATGACTCTCTTCTACCTGCGGCCCCAGGAATGAACCTTCCATCCCACAGCAGCTCCCCTGCACCCCCACACCCCTCAGCAGCAGATGAAACCTGACAGACCAGCAGCCTCACTCACTTGGGATGTAAATTCCTTTACACCATTTGTTTCCTTCCTCAGAGGCAGCACAGGCACTTTGAAGTGAAGCAAAATGCAAATGGTACCCGGTGGAAACGCGTGTGTGTGCACACAAACTCCACCAAGGAAAAGGAGATGGCCTGGACCCCTTCTTCACCTCTGAGCACCTGTTTCTTGGCTGGAGGGTTTCTCAAGGCTGGGGAACCTTGGAGAAGGATGAGCAAAGCTGGTCCCTGTCCAGGTGAGGACTGTGTGGCTCCAGCAGTTGGAAGGAATAAATAAACGCAGAAGCACAGAGGCATTGCATGGCAGAGACACCAAAACAACAGGGCTGGGATTTCAAACACCCCTCGGAAAAGCAGAGGCTTTGATACTAGGCTGAACTCAGCATCAGATCCTGGGGTAACTTTGTGTCTGGGTGAGGCAGGAGTGGATTCTCAGGCTCAGCTCCTGCTCCAGCTGCTTCCAGTCCCCAGCTGAAGGACAGCCCTGTCCCCAGGTGCTGGCCCTGCCTTTGCCCTCTCTCATGCTGCTGCCAATAGGATGGAGCCCAAAGCTATCCCAGAACTGGATCTGGTGCCTGGGTGTGTCATTTAACTAGGGGTAGGAGTTGAAGCACAGCAGGATGGAAGCAGAGGACACCATTAAAGCCACCACCAGCAGCAGCAGCTTTCCTTGAGGCCACCAGGTGCCTCCAGCCCAGTCACTCGAGCAGTCCCTGTCCCTCACCAGCACAGAAAAAGGAGCACTTGCATCACACGAGCAGATACAGCTCTCCAGGATGCCAGTGCCAGCAGTGGAACCAGAGACAAGAAACAATTGCATTGCTGTTTCCCTCTGGAATGACAGATCCCTACTGACACACACACACGTGCCCACAGTGTCCCTCTCAGTAACACACAAAGCCTATAGCCAAAGCTCTCCTCCTCCTCTTGCTCTCCTCCTCCTCCTCCTGCCCAGGGTGTGAGTCATGCCAAGCTCTCCACATCAACAATACCAGCAGCCTCTGGATAAGATGCAGGGATCTTTGGACAGATGGTCCTAGATGCAGAGCTCAGCACTGCAGCAGCCCCCTCCTTGGGCAATGGAAAGGAGGGAAAGAAAGAATGGGGACCTCTTAGAAGCTTGAAGGAAGAAATTTCAAGCAGGGCATTATTGCTTGAAGGAAGAAATATCAAGTAGGGCATCCTCCAGCACAGTGCTGGATGCTTCACAGCTGATGAAGTCCCAGGTACAGGAGTTGATGCTGTTAATCAAAAGGGTGTATCTGCAAAATCCCTCATTTCCATAAGGCATTGCAGGGCTGAGGTGGAAATACAGGATTGAGGTAGAGAACCGGGATTATTTAGATTTAAAAAATACTGAATTTTTTTCCAAGGACCTTTCTTGTCATTTCTAACACATGGGGATCACGTCAGCTTGATACAAAACACAAGGGAGCTCAGGAGCTGTACATAGGATGTTTTGGAGCAGGTAAATCCACGGTCAAGCTCGTGGGAGCTCTGCCATGGCCTCCATGGGACATGGCCAATGCCCAACCCGTTCTCCAGGGCTATTACACAACGTGGGTTGATGAAATCTGGAACACAACCTTTAGAGAAAGGCAATGGGGCAGGGGGAGGAGGAAACCAAACAAAAGGGACATTTTACTTTCTGCCAAGAACCAGGAGGGGAAGAGGAAAAAAAAAACAACCCACAACCATTTGTCTATCTCGCATGGCGGGCTGGTTGCCTTGGCACTGGGGCCTGGCTGTCCCAGGGGAGATCACAGCTCTGCTGTCCCACTCTGGGCTCAGAATCTGGCTGGCTCTGCCCTGGCTCCCAGCACTGCCCTGGAGCAGCACTGAGCCTGCGGCGCCTGGGGAAGAGACATCCATGCTGCCTCCATAAATGTGTCTTGACAAATGTTCATTCTCCCAGCTAAAATATTCATGAGGGTGGCTGCCGAGTGCTGCTCACTCACAGTGCTCTGCAAAGGCAGCTCCTGTGTTTGCTAAAAGCTTCACTCATCCCAGTGCCCAGGCTCAGCTGATCACAGTGCTCCAAGCAGGATGCAAACAATGGAGAAAGAAATGAGGATGCAAAGAAGGGAGTAAGATTTTGCTGTCCCATCAGGGCAACATGGAGACAACCACAGCTTGGGCAAGGGCACAGACAGAGCTTGCACACACAGCTCCCAGCACCAGCATGGCACTGGGAGCCCAAACCAGAGCTACATCCACCATTCCCACCTGGAGGCCATCAAGAAAGCACCAACGCCTTGCAAAGTTACAGAGTCATAGAAACACCTCCAATCATTAACCCAGGGCACTGCCAGGTCCTCCACTAAACCATGTCCCTGAGCACCACATCTATGTCATTTCTGAACACTTCCAGGGATGGAGACTCCACCACTTCCCTGGGCAGACTGTTCCTATGCTTGACCACTCTTTCATTAAAGAAATTTTTCCTAATATCCAACCTAAAATTCCTCTGGAGCAACTTGAGGCTGTTTCCTCTTGTCCTACCACCTGAGAGTTGTGAGAAGAGACTGACCCACACTTAGCTACCTTTCAGGTAGCTGCAGAGGATCCCTTTTCATATACAGAGTCACCTCTTTTCAGCCCTGCAAAGCGAGAGACACGACCTCCTAATCCCACCTGGGGAAGCAGCATCCAAATCCCAGCTGGGGATGCTCTGTGCACACACACACAGGGCTGGCTCAGCCTGCCCCAAGCTGCCCAGGCGCCAGGCAAGCATGGCTGGCACAGCAGCAGGGCTTTAATGAGCCTTTTGGGCTTCCTGCCACCAGGCACGAGGCTATCGATAGGGCCACAGCGGGGCTGGAGCGCTGCGGTGGGCGGATTTCATTACACTTATAGATCAGCTGGCAGGCTGAGCATCCTGGGTTTATTAAATTAGACAAAGGCTCTTAAAAACAACCTCTGTGGGCTCTGCAAAAGGATGGACTGGAGGAGTCACCCATTGAAGGGCAGCAGAAGGTTGTGCTCCCACATCCCCGTGGCAGCTCTGCTTTCACTGTGCCATCCAAGCAAGAGGTAGGTATCTTTTCTTGGCCACTCGAGCACACCTTTCTCACCTGCAAACTTCCTGTATCAGCATCTACTGCTCAGTGAGAGCCACTGAGAAACCTCTAGCTATGCATCAGGCAATGGAAAAACAGGTTTTTACCACTGGCAGGGGAATCATAGAAGGTTGGAAAAGTCCTTTAAGATCATCCAGTCCAACCATCAACCCAGCACCACCACCATGTTCACCATTAAACCACATCCTCACGTGCCACAGCTAAAGGGAGGCTTCCAGCAACACATGTCCCCTGCACTTCAGCACTCACACCTTGTGCCCTTGTGGAAGAAACAGGGCAAGATGCCCCCAGATGTCACCACTGTCTGGATTCACCAGACTGCCAGAAGCCATTGTCCTCTTTCACAGACAGAGGTACAAGCAGTGCTCTGCAGATGTGGCCTTGACACCTGCCAATGTGCCTCTGTACTGGCAACAAACCTGTGCCAGCACAAGAAGGGGATAGGACACTTGCCCTGGTATGCAGCCAGCAATGCAGAACATCGCCCAGATTGATAAATGCCACAAACGCCACTTCCCCCAGCCCCACCACAGATTTCCCTACTCTTGACCCCAGCTTGTTCATCACAGGTGCCAGCTCCTGAGATGTGCTTTGCTGAAGGAATTCCCCATAGCCTCAGGTCACTCACCCCAAAGAGGTGGGATAGGTTAGTAAGTGCCACGCACACCTGTCCCTGCCTGCCAGCTCCTGAAGAGCCCTCCTGAGCCTCCACCAGGACATTAAACAACATCAGCTCCCCTTTTGCCACTGGGATGGAATTTTCTTCCCCGAGGAGCAGTTTAAGAAGGGGGTGAAGTGCAGGGGCTGGGCAGGAGAGTTCAGCCAGGGGCCACTTTTAAGCAGAGTCGGTGTTTATGTCCACAGACAGCGAGTCTAAACACTGAGCGAGGCCGGGAGCTGCCTGCGAACTGCCTGGGTGCACCCTTGGGCTCCTCTCCCACCCAGTGGCATCTCAGCCAGGCATGGGCAGCACCCATCCCAGGGGTGCCCAGGCAGCAAGTCTGGGGCTACACATCCCATTTGTAGCCCCGTCCCCACGCGCACCCATCCGGTGAGTGGGTGCTGGAGCAGAGCAAGCCCGGCCGGGGCTGCGCAGAGGCTGGAGCCGGCTTGTCTTGGCCTTATAAGGCTATTTTCGCACTGCTCTTGCAGCTCCCAGCTGCTCCCCACTCCAAAGCAGGGTCGGAGTTGGCAGCCAGAGCCTAGTCTGCCTCTTTCCTGTTAACCTCTTTCCTGCTGAACAGCCTCTGAGGGGTCTGTGTGAGTGGCAACAGCCATATCCAGTCCTGGCACGACCACCCGTGCTGGGCAGGGAAGGTCAGCAAACCCAGTGGTGGTCACCAGCTGGGTTCAACCTCTCTCAGCACTGGTGTCTGACCCTCTAGGTCCTCAGCAGCATCGAAAAATCCAGGAGCCTCTCAGTGAAGCCTGCACTCATGGATACGCACATTCCCCTTCCAATGCCACTGGAGAGGAAGACAGAGCGAGACACAGAAAACATCGGCACCATGATGGAAGGACAGCAATGTCCCGCCAAGATGGGGAATCCAGAGGCTGCTCTGAGCTGCCATCCCAGCTGTTTGCAGACCAAAGCAAAAGCCAAACGTTGTACAAAGAGCTCGGAGCATCCACTCAAGCCCTATCCCAACTCTCTGGGGACCAAAGCAGAAGCCCAGAAATGCACAAGCATTTCCCAGTCCTGCAGTGCCAAAGGCACCACCTTGCAGCCCTGTTATTCTTTCCTCTTGCTCTATGGGATTTAGAAGCATTTAAAATGCAAAATGTCCTCCTTCCCTCTGAGGAGGGGGGTAGGAGGAATACATGATAACAGATCCAACCCCATCTGCTTGCAGCTGCCAGCGTGGCATCTTCCCTGCTCCCGGATGCACAGGCACAACAGCCAAAGGGGAAGCAAATATCTGCAGCCTTCCAGCAAGTTGTCATGGTAATCAGCCCGATGGCAAAAACCTGGCAAGACCATGGACAGACCAGAGCTTGGTGCAGGGATCATGACAGGAGTTTCCTGGAGAGGGAACTGCAGTTGTTTGGGGGTGGGAAGGAAATATGGGCTTCATTTGCATCTTGATACTTGAATATTAAATTGCACTGCTCCAAATTGGCCTTGTCAACTTTATCCTCCGCCCCCTCAGTGTAGGAGACGAGTCCCAGGTGGTCCCTGCACAGCGTGCCAGGCGCACATGTGCAGGAGCTCACCACCACCTCCGTGCTCATGGCCCTCCACAGCAGCAAGGGGCTTCACCAAACACCAGCAACCACATCTCCCTAAGGTCACCCACACACAAAGAAGGTCATCACACAGTGATGCCAGTTCTGGACACAGCTCAGGAGGAGGAAAGCTTGGATCGAGGCAGGATGACCTCTACCCATGTTGGCCAGCCTTGTTCCACCACAGCTGGACCTGGATTTCTGCTTCATGGGGGTGAGGGAACTTGACCAAAGTAATTGTCATCCAAGGAAAGCAGCGAATCAGATCAATCAAACCCCTGTACCTCCCAGTAAGTAAATCCATCTCCCTTCCAGCCTAGGGGGGAAGGAGGGACAGGTCTCCTCGTCCCCAGCCATCCCACAACCTCTCCTGCAAATGCAGCCAAGCAGAGGAATCACTGCAAAGACACAGGGACAGACCAAGCCATCAGCAGCATCACAGCCATGAACAGCCACCTCCCCTGCAGCCATCAAGGTGGGCTATCCCACCTTCACTCCTCAGGACTCTCAGTACAGGGTCTTCTATTGCTGCTCAACAACTGCAGAGGAGGAGAGGACAGCCCTGGGGATCAGCAGCACCAGATCCACCGGAGGCTTGGGCAACTCCCACGGGCTCAGATGCTTCAGTGGAAGTTCTTGAATCCGGCCAAATTAGTCTGGAAATCCCATTATTCCTCAGCACTGCTCTTATGAGCTTTGCAGAGCTTCCTGCCGGGCTGGGAATACCAGGAGGCTGGGCTCCCAGGGCGCTTGGGGTCTGCAGCTGGAGGTGTGAGGGCCAACCCAAGCCAAAGAGCTTGGCTTGGCTTGTCCAACCAAGCAGAAGCCACATCCAGCACCCCACACCCCTGCAAAAAAAACCCCACCCACTCTGAGTTGCTTCCAGACCAGCTCAGACCCTGCAGACCTTCCTGTAAGCCAAGGAGATGGCTGGAGAGTTTTCCAAACTTTGTCCCTTGGCCATCCCACTGAATGGCACAAAATGTGAGCCTTCTGGGCAGTTCCAAGGAGAAAAGTTCCCAACAGGTACACATGACTGTTGTGGTGCAAGGAGACGACCCAGCAGCAGCTTGAGCTGGGCTTTGCTACCACAGGCACAGCGTGGTGAGGCAGTGACACTGATAGCAAAGAGCTGCCCTGGCCAGGCAGGCACCACCAGGTTCACAGGCAAGTGGCACCTGGGGTAAAAAGTGCTTTAAATGCCCAGGAAAAATTCACAACACACAAGGCTGCTGGAACTGTCCCAGGGTAGCAGCATTTTCTCCCTAAACCTGCTGCTCACACCTGGCTTCTGCAGAGGAGTACAGGGAGAGCAGGGAACTCACAGCCATGTGCTGCTCCCAACTCCTCCTTTGGGAGCAGCTGTGCAATCCCAGCAGAGATGAGCAATCTGGGGTAGTGCATGTGAGGGGGATGAGCACAAGAGGTTTCTCCATCCCCCATACCTGGGATGACAGACTTCACAACCCCAGCATTGGCCTGTACATGGCATTAACCATCCATGCAAGCCACATGTCCCCTCCCTCCACACATCTGCTCCATCCATAATCCCTGCTGTCCCTCCCCTAACAGGAAAGCAGCCAGGAAAGTGAACCAAAACCCTAATTATATCCCAGTAGCTCCCAGTGCCCTGGTGATCCCTGTGATTTTATCGATGTGATCGCAACAGGGCTGATGAAATGTGGAGGAAGGGCCAAGGCTGGGTGTGCTCCAAAACCCCACCTTTCTCTCCAGGCACACCATCACAACAGGTGGAAATCCCATATGAGCTCAGGATGCTGCTGGGACACTTCTAAAACCACCCTGTGTGCCTGTTCCTTCTGTCTGCTCTGCCCAAGGACCAGTCACCTCCAGCAAAGGGAACTGGGAGGAGAGTGGTGACAGCTGTGGGTCACAGTGGGACAGCAGCCCATGGCCTCACTGCAGGTTCCCAGGGCTCTGTTTGGCCATAAAGTCATGGAAAGCCACACCTATGTCACCTCAAGCCACCGCACCCAAGGCTTGAGGAGGGTGCAAGAGCCAAGAGCCCCATGATCACGCCACAGAATCCCAGAATGATTTGTGCTGGAAGGGACCTTAAAGTTCATCCAGATCCAACCCCTTGCCATGGGCAGGGACACCTTCCACTATCCCAGGTTGCTCCAAACCCCATACAACCCAGCCCTGGACACTTGCAGGGATGGAGCAGCTTCTCTGGGCAGCCTGTGCCAGGGCCTCCTCACCTTCACAGGGAAGGATTTTTTCCCTGCAGCCCCATGGCAAGGGGTGCCATGGCAGCAGAGATGGGGCATGGCTGTGGGGTGCATGCCAGGAAAGCATGGAGGGAAAAACCCTCCACAGAAGGTGGGACCTTCCCTGCTTTCCCCAGCTCCTGGAGCACCCCAAGCTCCACATGCAGCACCTCTGCCCCTGGACCTGCTCTCCAGTAGCAGCACAAGAGGAGCCATGCTGCCTGCGGCAGGCCGCAGAGCACAAGCCTGTTAACACACTCCCACAAACCAGCTCCTGGATCAGATCCTGCAGGAAGGAGGTGAAGGGTAAGCAAAGCTGCTGCACACATGATTTACCTATGGTAATTTCAACTTTCAGAAAAGCTGTCTGGCTGTTTTATCTTGTTACCTACTTGCAGTCAGACTGCAGTGACTGCAGGGAAGAGCCTCTTCTGTAGCTTTGAAGAAATGGCAAAATAAAAAGATCTGAGAAAATACGTATTACCAAGAGTACATGAACACACTGTTACCTGGCCTAGCATTAAGGAAAATCAGTATTTTGAAAGCTTTTTTTATTTTTTTCTACTTTTGTATCTTGCAGCTCATGATAAGTAAATGAGCAAGACCGATAATCAATTCTGCCTGGAAATTCTCATTTTTCATCACAAATGCCTCAAAACAGCACAGACAAAAGTGGGGAGATTCCTGCAAAATCCCTGCGCTTGATAACCCTGAGAAAAGCTGTTTACAAAACCTCACTGAAGACCTCAGCTTGTCTCCACGCAAGTTTTAACCTGACGTCCTTTTTACAGCCTCCAAACCTGATGAATTATTCATACCTGGGATAAAGCAGAAATATCATATTCACCAATGCTTACCTAACAGAGAAACAAGGACTGCAAATAAGTAATTTATTAACCCCAAACCGTGTTGCTGCTTGAACAGAGGGCACATCTCAGCTTTCGGTGGAAAAATTGCTCCTGAGCTGAGGCAAGAATCCCCTTGCTTCACAAACACACCTTGTCCTGGGCTCAGTGAGATGCCAGTGGGGGGAAAGCCCCCTAAGAGCAAGGCTGGGAGCTGCCACCCTCCTCCTCCTCCTCCTCAGGGGTCACAGCCACCCCTTCTCCATCGGGAAGGGAGCGGTGGTGGGAAGCCCACAACCCCGTCCTCGCCCACGGCTCCAGCCGCTTTCTCAGGCATTCCAAAATTTGGCCGGAGTCTCTTTTTGCAGCACGCCCCCCTCCACGGCTGGACGCCTGCCTAATTGTGTATTTATTTATTCCTGCATTTTCCCATCTCCCCGCACACACTGGTGCAGGGTGGGGGGGAAGCCAAGGCCGGCTCCCAACCCGGACCCAAAAAAAAACCCCAAAAAACCCCAAAACAAAAAACCCCCCCACGCCCCCCCCCCAAAAAAAAGGGAGTGCAGCTCCCCACATTCCCTGGAGGGTGGGAGGAAGCTGGGAAGCGCAGGGCTGGCTGGGAAAGGGGTGGGAGCGGGGGGCAGGAAGGGGGGACGCCGGCGGCATCGCCCACCCCCTTTGCTTTTGTGCGCGCTTGGGGAAATTAAAAATAGCTGCGTCCAAAGAGTGGCTGCAAGCGCCACAAAGAGCGTGTTGAGCGGAGGCAGCTGCAAGCTATTTGCTGCCCCTGGTAATCAGCATCTCGGCTTGCAGAGCCCCTCTGGCCCCCCCAGCCCCTTCCTCCCCTGCCAGAAGCTGCCGCTGCCTTTCTCCAACCCACATATGTCATGTCAACAATCAATGAATGCAGGATCTCTACTGGGGAAAAAAAGGGGGAGTGCGCTTTGATTTTTGGAGCAGCTTTGTTGCCTTGTTCCATTCACGTCCTCGTCCTCTTCTCTGAGCTGTCACTGAGGGGTTTGCAGCACTGAATCCCACCAGCCAACGCCAGGATACTTCATGACCCTCAGCAGGAATAGGGATGTGCCAGCTGCTGCTGCCTCCTCTAGGAGCAGGGAAAGGGATGCAATTACCCAGCATCACGCAACCTGTAGCCCACAGCCCACTGGTGGTCCTCACTGACCTGATCTGGTGGCCTACAACAGGGCTGCAAAGAATTAAACCTGACCCCATCCCCACCACATGGCTGCAGCTGCTGGGCTTGGGATTGTTCTGCAGGCACCTCATTTCACATCCCCTCCCCAGCACCAAGCAACAGCAGGGCCAAAAAATGGTGTTTTTGTTGGTTCCTTGGGTGGTTTGGTCGTTCATGTGCAGACAGGCACAGCCACCCAGGGACTGGAGGATGCTTGGGAGTCCTGCAGTGCCTGGCTTGGAAAAGAGTTGGGATCAGACACCCACTGCTGCAGTCCCTTCCTCTGCTGCCTGGGGGGACCACAGGGCCCATGTGAGGGTAACTGCCCAGCCTTAGCTGTCATTTCACTGCCAGCCCTGGCATCTTCCCTTCTAAATGCCACCAGTTTTTTACCTTTTACAGTAGATACAATTTTTCCTCCACCAAGAGCCTGCAGCCAGGCTGGAAGCCACAGGTCCAGGAGTCACAAAGGAACTCCAGCTGCTACAAGTGCCTGTTTCACTCTGCCTCCCGACAAACAAGATAAATGCAATCTAAACTCCAGCTCGCTTCCCTCGCTGCTCTGGCACACGTCTTCTACAGAAACATCTTTGCTAGGTCCTGAGGGACAAGGAGTGGGGAAAAAGCAGAAGGATGGAGCCACTTGAACCTGTCCTTGCTGCTCAGCCTAAGAGAAATTCCAGCTTTGTGGCTCGCCCTGCAGAAGACAATAGGGGCTGTGTCGTTTCCAGGAAGGAAGCACCTGGGCCAGGTCATCAAAGCAGCTTGTGTTAGGAGGTCACTGGCTGCATCCAGCTTTCAACTTCACTTTCATCCTCTTTCTGCCTGTTAACTCCCAAACCTCCCACCATGGACTGTTTCACACTGGGGCCTCTCCTGAGAGGGTCCTGCAGCCACAAAATGTCCTTGGGGGGCTTGGATGTGGACAACAGTGTTCTTCAAAGCTCACAAAAAACCCAGGCACTTTTGGGACCCCGATGATGGTCGCTTGGCCAGTATCAGTTGCCAGGACTCATGATGGAGCCATCCCTGAAGGAGACCTTCCTGTTCCCTCAGCCCCCTACCAAATTCTCCTTCTACAGCTCAGCAGTTTTACCTTCCCAAACGCACTAAGCCAAACTAAAACACATAAAACAGAAGAGGGTTCAGCAAATGTAGGAAACCATTCCTGGAGGAGCCCACGGGTGTCCTGACAGCAGACCTACTCCTGCTGCAACTGGGGCCAGACAGTTGGGGCAGAGAGAAATGGGAAGACGTGAACACCCCAAAGTCACTGTTATGGGATTCCCATACCCAACCCCAGTAATGACACTTGCATCAGCACCAAGACAGACATTAATATAAAACCACAAATGAAGATCTATGTATCCTTCTCTCACCCCCTTCAAGGCTGCTTGGTCCTGGCTTCAGCAACGTCCTGGGGAATGAGTTCCCAGGGCATCCTGTAGGTTCATGGATTTTTTTTCCCCAAGTCAATATTGAAAATAAAACACAACAAATTCATCAAAGATCTCTGAGGTCTGTCCAGAGTCACCACCACTTGTGCTGTCTCTGCATCTCCTCTAGTGCAGTCACAAGGATGTACTACGTCCCCTCTCCCTTGCATCCTGATTTCAGGTATCCCTTTCCTGCCCAGCTTCCCTGAAGGAGAAAGGATCTCTGCTTCCCAATTTTCCCATCATTTCCTTATTGCTACTGCATCATCTACGAGATACACACCAAACATCCCTCAAAAAACCTCCCCACAGATCACTCTCCACTCTGACTTGACTACATCCAGCCTTGAAAAAAAACTGGGATGGGGGTTCCTGTCACCATCTGAGCCTCACACAGTCACTCCCACCCACTTTCTGTCCCTGCTTACTTTAAATTTCAAACATGCTTTGATTCAAGCTAAATGCTTTTTATGCTAAACAGAAACTGAAAGTCTTGATCTGGCAAACAGAGGCACTGGCAAAATAGTGTCCATGGGGGGAAATCACTGGGAATGAGGAGAATGGGGTTTGTAAAGCCTGGTTCTCCCACGGAGGAGGGGGCAGGGAGAGCTTGGAAACACTTTAATGGCAAAACGTGTGGAAAAAGTAAGGACAGAGAGGCCAGGATGTTTAAGGTTTGTTTTTAATCCCTGCCAATGAATTTCAAATCTGTGCCAAAACTGAAGTAAACTGCTTTGATCTAAAAAGGAGGAAAAAAACCCACACATGGGTTTTTGGCTTCTTAAAACAATACAGATGACAAAGGAGGTAACTACAATGAAAATTAACATGGCACAGCTCTGCTGACAGTGACATTTTAAAATGCCCCTTTCCTCCACATAAAGAGGTTTTTGGAGGGGGATGAATTAGGAAACAACAATCACGCAGGTCTGCGGATCACAGAATCAGCAAGCATGCATCCCTTCCTCTGATCCCCCTCCAGCTGCCACCAATGCTTACACCATTCTCCCTTTTTACCCATTTATCAGTTCCTTAGGTTTCTGCGGCCAGGAATGGGGCCTGGGGCCGAGCAGGTCTCCAGATGTGACCCCATAGCCCTGCTATGTAGTGCCAGACCTCCCACCTCTGAGCTGGCCTCTCTTCTCCTATTTATACACCTAGCCCAGGGGTCCCAGTGCTCCCCTAACCATTCCCAGATGCCAGACTGGCCTCACTCCCCATCCCACCCCAGTCCCATCAGCTCCTGGCTCCCTCTGGACCTCTCTCCCTGCCATCACAGGCTGGAGCAGGGATGTCTGCTCCATTGTACTAAGGTTAATGACATTACGATCTGAGTTCCTGATTTAGGAGCAGGACCACCCAGCTGTGAGTTTGAGGAGGGTCTGCAACACCACCATGGAGGACACAACCACCCAACCCCAGCAAACTCTGGTACTGAGGTGGCTGACTACTGGTTCAAGCACCCTCCTAGATCCCTTCCCAATTTCACAAAGCAATTCAACTCCAGCAAGTAAGGGCCAGAGTAGAGACAGGACTCACATATTTCATCACCATCTGGCACTGGGAAGTGCCAGACACAGACTGAGGTCAGTTTGTTGCAAAATGGGTATGTCATGCCCAGGGATGCTCCTCCTGAATCCCTGCATGGAAACCAAAAGAGCCCATCCAGAAGATGCTCCCACCTTGCCTCTCATCCACAGCACCAGCGAGTTTCAGATGTTCCCAGACATGCCTGAATTTTGTCCTGTTTTTAAAACAGCATATGCACAAAGCAAAAACTCCCTAAATTAATAGTCTCAGCTACCAAAAGGAAGCCTGATGTGACACAAGAATATCCCCAGGAAGGATGCAAAAAGCCAACCTAGTATAAATCCTGGCTCAAGAGGAAGTGACAGAGGGGTAAACTGAGGCACAGAGACTAAGTCTGGCCCTGCACATGCAGCGACTCTTTAAGAAGCTGGCCTGGAGATCCAGAGCCACTCCTCTGGGGCAGGATCCATCCCCAGGCAGTGCTTGAGGCCAGGGGCCCACCTGCAGGCCCAGGGAGGGACATGGCAGCACTCTCCATCCCTACAAACCTCCTTCTGCCTTCCCATTCCCACGCAGCCGGGTTCTATTTATAGAGACCTTGGTCGCTAATTATAGATCTCAGCAATCAAAACAAAAGGAGGCAAAAGCTCTGCAATTGCCACTTGCTGGCTCTGGCCCCTGAGCCTGGCACTATTCTTGTGGCAGCTCCCATATGCCAACCAAAAACCGCCCCAGCACCGTAGTCCCAGGCTGCTCTCCCACGGCAGTGGTTTTACTGGAGACCACAAAGTGTTTTACCAGGAGAACTGAAACTTGTCCTTGGACACTCACAACACAGCAGCTCAATCCCAAGCCTGTTCTCTCCTGCTTTCCCTCAGTAAGAGTAGCTTTGTCATCCTCCAGCTGCTGCAAAGAAGCATCAAGCCCCTGTCATCATCAGTCTCAGCATGAAGGTTTATCAAACAGCAGGAGCAAGCCACCATCGGGGTGCAATCGTGGATGTTCAGCATGGGAAGGCAACCTCAAGTGATCACACAACCTCCACATCCACCCACAGTTGGGAGGCAGGAATTTCTGCACGTCTGAGCAGGCTCGGCTTAGCCAGGGCTCGGCAGAGCTGGGAACAGCTGCTGGCACAGTCCCTGCAGAGGGCAAGGGGTGGGATCTGCTGGGCATTCCCAGTGGCCAGGCTGGTTCTGGGTGCCACCAACTGCACCCAGCCTGATAGAGGGAGACCCCAGTGAGAGAGTCAGATAGCTCAGCCTGGTCTGAGGGGGATGAAGGTCCATAACCTGTGCAAATTCTCCCCATCACAGCCATCGTGCAGATGTAATTTTGTTTTCAGACCAGAACTATAGCAGAGAGAGGACAGACAGAATGATGGACACACAGAAAGAAGGTGACCAAGCAGGTGCACAGACTCAGGATCAGCTCTGGCATATCCTGAACAGGTCTCAGGAGAGAGCTGGATGCCAGCAGGGCAGCTGGTGCCTGCTTGTCTCATCTTCCATGCCCAAAATGCTCCAATCCAACACTAAACTCAACCCACCCCATGGCAAAAGGCTGTGCCCAATGCTGCCCTATCCCATTGCCTCTGAGCACCACAGCACCAAGATCTCTGGGGACTCCTTGAGGTCTCCTCAACCTGGGGTTGGGCTTTGAGCTGCCCCTCCACACCCCACTGCTCTCTGATGGGATCCAGGAGCAGAACCTCCCCGGCCAGGCACAGGAATGTCTCCATCAGCATCACCAGCCCAGGACTCCCCTCCCAGGCTCACCCCTCCCTCCAATTCTACTTTTAATAAGAGCAGAAATTGCCAAACCCACAGAATTTATGTCTGAAAGGTTCAAGCAGAGCCATTCAATCCCAGCCTACAGCTGCCTGGGAGGTCTCTGGCCAGCTGCTGCCTGGCTCCTGCGTGCTCCAGGGGCTGCTCTGCACCAAGGCTCCCACGAGACCCCCACCCAGCTCCTGTAGAGAAAATGGGGCACACTGAGGGGAGATCATCCTTGAGTGGACTGCAAAGTGGATCCCTCATGGAAAAAAAAAGTATCTCTGCTGTCATGTCCTGGATGAGGCCCCAACCCTGTTACTCCTCACCAAGCTACGGAGGTGGTAGGGACAGGGCAAGGAACCAGCGCAGCTGGAGGAGTGGGAAGGTCAGGAGGGTATTTTTATATCACGTGCCAAACCCAGTGAGGAGGGAGGATCCATGACAGTTTCTTCTACCTATGACTACCACAAGGCCAGACCCTCCTAGGATCCATCACACCACAAGTGGCCATGGGGCAGCGAGTCCAGGAGCCAGCACAGTGGGGTCACACTGCCTGGGACACCATCCCATGCTGCACATGTGCACCTTCCCTTTCTGTTTATATTTCTTCACTTTCTCCCTTCTCAAGGGAGCAAAAGCCCAACAGGCGCCTGGAGAATGACAGGATGCTCCTGCTGTCCTCTGGGTGCTCTCTAGCCCCTGTGGCACAGGGCTGGGGCCCTGCCTGTCTGCTTCTGCCCAGATGCGACAGAATCTGGGGCAGGTCAACCTCCTCAGGATGCAAAACAGCAAAAGAATATTCCAGATTGTGTTTCCCAGCATTCCTGCACCTCTGCCTCAGACTAAGGAATCTCCCTACTCCACCCAGACACAAAGCACCCTCCTGTCAGTGTAGGACAGGAAACACCAGCCCAGTGCAGAGCCAGGTTGCTGACACTGAAAATGTATTAAAGCCTCCACTGCTCCTACCCAAGACATTTAAATTATTTAGGGCACTTGGACCAACCCCAAGTAAAAATACAAACAAACACAGCATGAAATCTGAGCCACACTTGCCGTGCCTCCTCATTCCACATTGCCCTCACAGGAGGCATTGGAGGAAGACCAAGGCACACTGACCTCACAGGGAGCCTCCCTGCCACAGACACAGGTCCCCAAGTGTCCCTGTCCCACAGGTGTCCTCACTCCAGTTGGCTTCCTGAGCCTCCAGCCCAGGCAGATCCCAACACATGGGTGTCCACTGTGCCAGCCTGCTCAGCCTTGGGAACCCTCCCGTGGGCTTCCTGTAGCCAGCAGGAGAGATCATCAGTCCTGGCTGCTTCTGGGATTGACCTACTGGGCTCTTCAGCCCCACTTTGCAGCTCACAGCAGATGGGTTTCCCTTCCTTTGATCCCCTTTTACAGATGGGAACAGTGCTGGTGACAAGCTGCAGCTCCAGGGCAGGCAGGCAGTGGGAAGGCATTCCAGCTGACCTACTTTCCAGGCAGGGCCTCCTTCTCGGACACTGCCAAGGTGATTCACCACAACCAAAACTCAGCTGGCACTGGGAAAATGGGCAAAAAGGAGGGAGAACGACCTTGGGGACCCCCTCCAGCACTTCCTGCCAGTGTGGGATCTGTCAGCAACTGATGAATCCTGCGCCAGGAAGGACTTGCACACCTCCGAAACACCCACTGTCCTCTGCAGAGTGTCCACTGAGCTCCCACACAAACCCAGCCTGGCACAGAGTCAAACCCAGCAAGCACAAATCTCCTCCAGCCTGGCAGAGCATTCCAAGGGCAGCAGATAACCCAGCTGATCCCCAGAGCCTGGACACAGCCAGGCAGCACTCACCATCTCGTCGAGGGCATAGCGCAGCAGCCCGTGCTCGTAGAGGATGAAGAACCGACGCTGCCATTTCTGCAAGAGAAGACATCCAGGTGGGTCATGGCAGTGCCCACCACTCCCTGGGCCTTGCTGGGAGCACTGGAGCTGCACATCAGCTGGCAGGACTCTGCCAAAGGTCTGTGTGCACCAGCCCACATCGCCCAATGCTGACTGCCTTGAGTTCTGGTAGCCTTGGGCCCTTGACCATTCCCTGGGGAGCCTGTTCAGTGCCCGACCACCCTCTGGGGGAAGAACCTTTTCCTGATATCCAAACCAAACCTCTCATGACTCAGGTTCATGCCACAAATACTGGAGACACCAGAAGGATCCCCAAATTAAATGCTCTGAGCCCTCAGCTTCATCTTGCATCATCTATTCCAGCATCCAGTGCTGGAGGGTGACAGGGTGTCATGTAAGATGTCCCCGAGCAGTACATGAGCTCAATTTGGACGGTGGCTGCACTTCTGGTATGGCACTGCCCAGGCAATCCTGGCACCACAGAGTCACTGCTGCCTCTGCAGCTGCACAGCAAATCAGATTGGAGAACTGATCTGGCTAGAAAACTGCTTTTTTTTTTTCATGTGTGCCAGGTTGTTTTCAGCCAAGAGCAAAAACTGGTTGAGCAGGCTGAAATAAAAAAGTCCTGGATTCATAGCCCCAGTGCAGCAATTCTTATCTCACTTTTCTCAGCCTACGGGCAAAGTCCAGAGTGCTCAGGGACAAGCAGAACTACAGAAGACCTTGTGGACCTCCACAAGCCCCAGCTTAGAGGCAGTCTGGATTTCGGGTAGACCTGGCTCCCATGGCCCCTTTATGTCAGGCCAGCAAGGCCTATGACAAGCTGTGACTCCAAATAATGACCCATATACCCCAGGCTGAACTCAGAACCCAATTCTTGCTCATTCGGGAGCAATTTTTTTATTACAAACAGCTCCGAGAGAATTTTGGCTTCCTGACAGAGGGTTCAGGGACCACTGCCATCCCTCCCACGCACAAGACAGCTCTATCCTGGCAGCCTCAGCAGCAAGCTCCCTGCAAGACAATCTTGGGGACAGGCTGGAAGTCCTTGTCACAAGCCAGCAGTAAAAGGACATCAGCCTGGCCACACGCTTTGGAGCCTCACACCCCCCAGGACAGAGAAGTGGAGGATGCTCCGACCCCACAGAATGCTGCTGTTTCTGC
Source organism: Anthoscopus minutus (assembly GCA_013399455.1). Taxonomy (NCBI): domain Eukaryota; kingdom Metazoa; phylum Chordata; class Aves; order Passeriformes; family Paridae; genus Anthoscopus; species Anthoscopus minutus. Next base: position 52,874 of record VWYI01046894.1, on the reverse strand, counting down.
CATGCATGAGAAAACCCCTTTGGGAAGGGGTGAGTGTGTCCTGCTCTGTCTGCAGGTCCCTGCTGACAGCACTTGGCTTCAGAGCTCTGCAGGGTTATAAGCAAATGGGAACCACCACTCAGTCCCTTGCTTGCTGCAGGATCTGCCTGACATTGGCATATCCACACTAGGGGATGGGAGCCTCCTCCTAGAGCTCTGGGCACGTTCATGATGAGCTACAGAAAATAAAGTAGCTGTTCCCAAGCCCCAAAGGAAACTGAAAGTCTTTCTGATGGTCACAGCACAGCTCAGTCACACAGCCCACATCCCACTAGCCTCAGCCCTTTCCTGGCAGCATGGCACATGTCAGGGAAACCAGAGCAGCATCAAAACATCAAAAAGAAAAAGCAATAAGCAATAAAATTGCACAGACTGAGCCTGACCCGCACCTGCAGTGCCCCAGGCTGCTGCCCAGCATGGGAGACCTTGCATCCCAGAGAAGGCATTCCAGCCTTGCTGCTGGAAACATCTCCCAGCTTCCTGGTTTGCACAAGGGGATGGGTGCCTTTGGTACTCTCAGGGTCACAGCCACCCCCATGGGCAGGGACAGCCCTTCCTGCTCCTCCTGCCACCCCCACCAACATCATGGGGAGGGGATGTCTCCGCTTCACTTACCCGGGAGCGATGGACGGGGTTGTCAAAGTCCGTTCCTTCCGGGGCCAGCAGCAGCCAGCCACCATAAATGGGTTTGGCCTGCAAAGAAACAGCAAAGAAACACTCATGCACAGTGAAAAACGGCTCAACATGGATCAGCAGCACAGGGAATCGATGGCACCACAGGGAACTGCAGCACGAAGGCAGCTCTGTGAGTTCAGCCTCCTGCAGGCAGGCAAGCTCAGCCTTCCCAGTGCAGGGAACGTGGTGTCTGATGGCAACCTGTGGTGTGACACACACTGTGTGCCAAGGGGACTGAGACTAGGACTCGGGAGGAGGCAAAACCCCAGCCACAAACTCCAAACACAGCTGCTCCTGCATGGCACCGTGCCCAGAGCACCAACCTCCTGGGTACTGCCAATCGGCACAGCCCATCCCCACAGACTCTTCCTGTCACCATCGGCAGCGTGCCTCTACTCCAAAGCAAAAGCACACTCCAAAGGAGAGCTCGATGTTTTCCATTTGTTAATTAAGAGAGGAAAAACTACCCAGTGCTGGCAGTTCTCCAGCTCCCAGCTGCTTCCCGTGCCGTGCACATCCAACTCCTGCTTCCCTGCAGGGGCAGCCCCTGCCAGCCCGCTCCCCCCTCCAGCAGCATCCAGCGGCCCACGGCCGAGCACACAGGAAGGTCAGAGCCAGGAGGAGGGAAAACAAATCATTCTGCCAACTGGGAAGAGAAAGGGAAAGAATACTCGGAAAGAACCTTGCAGCACTGCTGTATGTCAGTGGGGAAAAAATATCCAGGCTCTTTCCACTGGTGGCTTGGATGCAGAAGTGGCCAGGGTGAAGCTGACCCATGGCAAGCAGTGAGATGGGGATGGGCACCGGGCATGTCCTCCCACGCAAAGTCCTGCAGGCACCGCTCCTGCTGTCTTGTCAAGCTGTAAATGATGAGCCAACACCTGGCAAGGGCTGGGGCCAAATCCTGCTGCAAGAGTGGCAAAGCATTGCCACACCAGCAAGGCGGCTCCACAGATACCAAGACAGACTAGGAGGGAGGAAACCCAGAGCAGATCTAGCTCCAGGAGACCCTGAGTCTGGGAACGCTGCTTTCCACCATGGAACATCCATGCACGTCTGTCCTAGCCCAGCCAAAAAGTCACAAGGACACACACTCCCAGCTCTTCTCTAACTGATTCACTTAATCTTGTTGCTTTCATACTTTTCTGTTCCTTAAAGTTTAAAACTGTTTCCAATTCAGTACCTCCCCTAGATTCCTGCTGCCAGTTTCTGTGGTTTTGTAATGTTAAAAAAAAGTTTCCCCTCTGGAAAAATCCCTGCAAACAATAGAAGAAACTGCCTATGCACCAGAAACTGTCAAATGCATGAAGCACTGAGTAAGCAAACTGGAAACACGCCGGAGGAGACCTTTCACTGTTTATAAAGTGAAAAGAAATAACAAAATCTCTTATCCCCTCCACAATATGACATACCAGCTCAAGGTGTTGCTCCCACAGCAGCTGGGAAAACATGATTTGGGAAGACCTTCCTTCCTTCCTTCCCCTTTAAATGAGATTTAAACCAATGAAAACTAAATGCTGGAATTTAGGGGAGTTAGGGGGGGCCCAGGGCACCCCTAAACCTATTCCCACAATCACACTGGGGGCGCAGAAAGGCACCTGTGTGCACCACAACCCTCCCTGGATTTGGCAAAGAGCCCAGAGCCACCCATCACCCCTGCCCAGCTCACCTGGATGCTGGTGCTCTGCTCGCCCATGGCCCCTATGCCACCTCCAGCTGCCCAGCACCGCTCCGTGCCCAGCTCCGTGCCCAGCTCCGTGCTGCCCACGCTGCCAGTGCCCCACAGGTGAGCCAGGCTCTGCCACTCCCCCGGCACACCCTGCCCCACGCCCCCACCCAAAGCCGCCCGTGACGCATCCGTGCCTACGCGATGGGAGGACTCCGATGAGAGGAGTCCAGAGCAGCAGGGGATCCCAGTGCTCCTCACCATGCTGGGATGTGGCCACGGCCTCCTGCATGGCCTGGGAAAAGCCAAACATCCTGAATTTCTCTTGTGTTTTACAGGGGAAAAAGCAGAATTGCAAGTGACTAATGATGATCCACCACAGACCCTTCAATGGGTCACTGTGACAGGAAACAGGGTCCCCAAATTCCTGTGAGAGAACTTGGGGTGAGTGCTGAGCAACTGGGGCATGAGAAGATCTTGGGAGTGGTCTCCACCATGCAAGATGACAGTGACAACAGCATGTGACGTCCCCAACGCTTGGCACTGCTACACCAAAGCAGCACCCTGGCACCACTACGCCAAAGCAGCAGTCTGGTGATGCCCTGGACAGCCGAGCTGCATGCAGGGCTCAGGACTCAGCCTCCTCCATCCCCCAGTTTTCCCCTGCATGCCCCTGCACAGCTCCTCACAAAGACCAAGTGCTCAACCAAGCAAAGCCCCATGAGCACTGCAGCCACCCCAGCCACTTCGAGCACCCCACAGCATCCAGCCTGCGTGACAAGCAGCAGGCAGGTCCCAGTGCCATACCAGAGACAAAGTAACCATGAAATCAACAGGGGACATCATCACCAAGGTCAGCAGCAAGCAGCCTTAACCCAGTATTACAGGCATGAAGTCCTGCCCTACCTCAGCCTGGCTCACACCCCTCAGCAGACATTATTTTGCCCTCAGCCATTCCAGTTTTAGTTCAAACTGTATGTAAATAAACACCAAGTACCTGAAATACACACCCTTAACACAGAGCATGGTCATTTCTGTACTGGCATCATAAAAAACCACCAGTGGGCTACACTTATTTTGGCAGAAGCATCCAATTCTAGATACTGAAACCAAAATAGCTGAAAGGTATGAATTAGAGCCAGGCAGCGTGGGCAGCCTGGTTCCACCCATCAACAAATGAACACGCAGCAGCGTTTTTTAAAGCAAAACCAAAACAAGCTCCTGCTAAAATCAAGCAAATGCCCAGAGAGGTACAAGCCTAAATGAAAGGGATATGAATTAGCACACGAAGTGTTTGAAATAAGCTCATCACACCTGCATTGGAATGGCCCTGCTGAAGCAAGGTTTAAAATAAACCTGATGTGGGAGGCAGGTCCGGGGGGGTGTTGGAGCAGCAGGATGGAGTGGAATCACACGTCCTTTCCACTGGCTCAGCTTCCTCGGGAGAGCTCCTCAAGAGGAGGAAAATGCAACAACTACCACTGAGCAAGACCTCAGAGCAAAGAATTTCCTCTTCCAAGGAGATTTGTCCAACCTCACATTCAGGGATGGTGTTAGAGCAACCCCAGGGTTCCCAATATGTCTTCAACCACACAGGGTCCTGTTTGCCTCCTGGCAGCTTTGGTGATATCCGAAGGGCAGCTCCAAGTAGTTTCTCCACAGGTAGAAGTCACACAGGGTGCTCAGGCGTTGGCTGGGTGGCTTTGCTTTTAACCAGAAGATACCTGGCCAGAGGGTACGCCACAAAATGCTGTGGGAAAGCAGAGTGGATGGAGAGTGGCTGCTGAAGGAGCTGGGGTGGGGTGATGCTCACCCCAGCATTGTGTGAGAGGTGTGCCCAGTTTGCAGCCCCACAGTGCTCAGCTCCATCCGATCCCGTGGCACTGCTGGAGGCTGACTCAGGCAGAAACACCCCCACGTCACCACTCCGCATCCTGTCACACCTCTGGGAGTGTCCAGGTATCGCATCCCACCTTTGATCCCACACTGGTGCTGGGCTGTGGGGCACCCACAGCACTTCACCTGCCTCTCAGGTCACTGGTGCAGCAACTGCTTCCATCCCCTCAGCCCACAGACCTACAGTGCATCCAGGGGGAGGACTCTGCCTCCAGCCCAGTGCCGGCAGCACGGCGGGTGGGAGGAAGCCGAGAAGGAAATGGCCCCAGCTGGGTTTACACAAAGCTGTCAGGCTGATGCTGCCCAGGCATGGACAAACCACCCCAACCAGCTCCACCAGCACTGGGAACACAATTCCCAGCAGATGGGGAATCGGGCTTGAAGGACGTGCAGAGCCACTCAGCACTTCCCAAAGCCCAGGGTGATACAGGAACCCCTGCACACCCCCAGGGCCACACTGCACCCCTTGCAGAGGGCGGGATAGGTCACAGGAGCCTGGCAGCTCATGGAGCGCCAGGTCACAGGGCTGCAGGTGGGCTGTGACACCAACCAGCTGCCTCTTGGACAGGCTTTCTCACCTCCTGTGGTTTTGGTGGTACCTTCAGCTCATCCCTCCCCAAGCAAACCAGCCAGGCACACAGAACCCAGGAGAGCCACACTGCGCCAGTCTCACAGTGCTGCAGGAATTCATTGCACAAGGTGGAACAGGAGAGTTGTACCAACATCCACATCCCCTCTTAGGGTCCAGACTCAACCCCACAGCAGAGCACCACATCCCTGCTGGGCTGCTGGACACCCAGGTGGGCTGGGATGCCCCCAGAGCCAGTGCCCATCCAGCCCCATATGTTCTGAGGGAAGTCCGAATCCACTGCCGGGAGAGACTCCTGGCTCGGAGCGCGTGGCGGGAGGGATAATCTGTTTAGGCTGCCGGCAGACGTAATCAGCCTGGCTGGGGCGGAGGCAGGGCTTGTTTTGTTCAGGCTTGGCAACCGAGCGGGAAGGGGAAGAAAAATAGATTGTTGCACTGGAGCTTTAGGCTCTGCCTCCAGCACTGGGAGCAGGGAGCCCTGTGCACCAGGGAAGTGATGCCAGGGCTTCCAGCAGCCCCACAAAAGAATGATGTACCCAACCTGACCCAGGCTGTGGGTGAATCCATGTTGTTCCATCACCTTTATGAGTCAGCCCCAATACTCTCAAAGCAGCCTCTCTGTGAGCAGCGCCTGCTGCTCCCCACACCCAGAGGAGCACAACAGGGTCACAGCTCTCATCCAGACCCAGAGAGGCGGGACAGTAAGGTCATTGTTGCCTGTGTGCAGTCTCCTGATCCACTCAGAGCTCCCTAGAGGCAGGGACCCATTTCTGGCACAGTTCAAGGAGAAAGTCACCACAAATACTGCGGTTGCAATCTCAAAATAGGAAATCTGGGCCATTTCAGCTCCACTCTGCTCTCAGTTTTGCACACCTGGAGCCAAGAGAACATCACTGATGGATGAGTCGGAGCAGCCATCACTCGGCAGGAATGAGGAAGGTGACAAGGTGCTCAGGGAGGGAACGGGATGTGATACCCAAGCAGGTGTTCCTGCCCACAGCACGGCTTCTAGGAACTGAGACAGGCATCACTTGTCATTCTGTGTGCTCCCAGTGGGATGGCAGATGGACACCCACGGGAAACCTGTGACCACAGCTGTTGGGAGGCCCCACAAACGCTGTTGTGCAAACCACACTCCAGCAGCAATCCCAAAGGCCAGGATGAAGCCCAGCCTCAGTAGTTAAGCTGCTTACATCCCTGTTTCTCTGCCTGTACAACATTTCCTCTGCTGTCTGTCACCTGGTGAGACCAAACCCCAGCGTGGAGGCTGCAGCGCTGCCTCTCAGCAGCCACAACCATTCCTGAAGAAAAACACTCTCCCATCCCCCAGCTCTTCATCCAAGTGGCTGCTCACTGCCCCTGGATTCAGCCCAAGCAGTGCTTTTTTCAGGACGAGACCTGGGCAGCTCCTGGAGGCCACCCTGGATGATGGGGAGAGTCCCCTCTCCATCCATATCCTGCTCTTCTGCCAAAACACAGAATTTGCACAGGGCAACCACGAGCCCGTCACTGCCAGAGCTGCAAATCCCAGGCCAGGATTTCACCACCAACACATCTCCACATGCAGCATGTGGCCAAACCAGACTGCACCTGGGGAACACGGAGCACCCAGCCCCACTGCCATGGGCCAGCTGGTGGGCACTGTGCATGGCACAGCCCTCCTGGCACACCACTAGCGCTGACCCAGGCATTGGCAAATCCCAAAGGACAGAGCTGCCCCAGTAGCTGTGTGGGCAGTGGGAATGACCGACCGACCAGAGGAACAGGAAGGGGAAAGGTTGAATTCACCCTTCATGCAAACAGCCGGCCTCCTACTGCAAACACCCCTGGTCCCAGGGCTGCGCTCGGGTCCGAGCGCTGCCATCGCCTGGGGCAGTCGGAGCAAGAGCTGGCCGAGGCCGGCTGCGGCATGCACAGGAAATTTGTCAAGCAGCAGCAAAATGAAGTGGGACAGAATGGACTTTGCAATTCCAGCCCCTCCTCGAGCAGCCCTGAAGCCGGTGTGCCTGGCAGCGAGCAGGAGTATGTAACCACTTCCCACCGCTGGCCTTCCTCAGCGCCTGGGAGAAGCCGCAACATCTCTCCACGGTGCTGGAGAGGGGATTTATCACTTTGTCAGGTGCCAGCACAGATAAGGTGCGGCGCCATGCAAAAACCCAGCAGCAAGTGAGTGTGCAAAGGGGATGGTTCTCCAGCACCCAAAGGCGCCGCCACGTCCATTCCCTTGGGCCAGGCAGAGGTTCAAGTGCACCCCAAATCAATGCCAGCATCCAACACAGCTTCCGAGTGCCCGCTGCCCTCCCTGCCTGCATGTCACTGTCCAAGGATGGGATGCTGCCCACAGGGCAGACCCTGCCTCCCAAGTCCCCTTGGCTGTGCTCCCCAAGTCCCTGCCCTCCACAGCCACCAACAGAGGCAAATTTGACATTTGCAGATAAATCTCTCCCTGTTCAGTGCTAATAATCAGTCAAGTAGAGGCGGATTTTTGCAGCATGATACAAGCAGCGGGGAGCAGGGAATGCAAAGGCGGGGGCTGTTTTCCAGGAAAATGGGGGCTTTTCCTCCCAAAAAGGAGCAGAGCTGCAGGGAAAAGCATGGCCAGGACATGATCCCTCACCCTGTCACCCTTTTCAAGGAGCCAGGACAAGACCCCTGCAGCACAGGGCACCCCAGCCCCATGGATGCAATGTCCCAGAGCAAAGCCAAGCCCGTGACCCAACGCTGACATGCTCCAGCCTCAGGGCTGCTGGCCACCAGCTGCTCAGAATCCAGAACAGTAGGAAAGTGATAATGTCCAATGGAGAAGAGATGGAAATAACCACCCCCTGTCACTGGGCAGGGGTGTCACAGGAAGAGGCAGTGGGAAAAGTCTGCAAGTTCTATTTTCTAACTGGGTGGTCCTCTGGGCATCTGTGCCATGATCTCCAGTAAAAAGGAAAAAAGGGGGGAAAAAAGACACTGGTAGCTGGAAAGACGTCCTCAAATTCCTCTATCTGTGCCAGTCCCCACGCCCCGAGAGAGCAAATGCATGGAGAAAATTAAAAGCAACTGCTTTACACTCTGCTCTTCTTCCAATTCAGGCCAGGCAAAATTTTTAGGTTAATTCCCAGCCTGTCCCATGTTGTTGGGGGCTTCATCTCGCAGACCAAGGGCATGTCTGTGCAGACATGGATTGGCCCAGAGTAGTCAGCGTGGCAAGCAGCAACTCCACAGAGACACCCCCATGAGAGCCTTGGGTAGCTGCTTGGGAAAAGGGTCCCACTGGACAGGCTGGCTTTCTTTTGGAGACAGGAAGGGGACCCTGGGAACCATCCATCTTCCCAGGGCAGGCTCTGGAAAGCTGAATTCCATTATGAGGTTTGCAGGTTGTTACAGGGGGACTGTGCAGTGCCAGCATGGGCATGTCTTGCCAGGAAAGCGGAAATTCCCACAAAAAGGGAATTTCTCCCTGGATGGGAAAGGAGCAGCTCAAGACAAGCTGTCAACAGGTGGGCGGCACAGTCAGGACAGAGCCACCAGCAGCACCATGTCTGCCAGCAGCCAGATCCTGCCACCACACACACAGGATCAAGGGATCTGACAGCCCAAGACCCACAGCAACAGATTTTCCCAGAGGGAGAACAGCCGGGCTGACTGACCCAGTTTTTCCCATGCTGTGTGGGCACCCCAGAAGGTCAAACACAGACTGGAGGGGGGGCAAGAGCACATCACCTCCCACCTGCAGCCCTGGGAGGGGACAGTCACGTCACCAACAGGTGGTGGGACCACATGTAGCTGTCCCAAATCACACCGAGCCCCGTCTGGCAGCACAGCCACGCACAAAAACAACTCGTGAACGCAGCGCTCCCGGGATTAGGGACTTAGCATCCGCACAGCCCTTTGAAGTTGGAAGCGCTAAGTCTGATTATTATTAGAGAGCTCCAGCTCATTAATCCTGATGTTTGGGGCTGGATTTCCCCCCTCCCAGCCCCATTGCTAAGCTGGTTCCTGAGTATGACGGAAATCCACTACTACCACTAAATATTTGTGACTCTTTGCAAACACACTCTGGGTCTCTGCCCCAGTCCGCCCTGCAGCACACCAGGAAGCAGCTCCTGACACCCACACAGGTATTTTTATCTAATAAAAATCCAAAAGAGACACGAGTGCGTAAGTGTGAAGTACCTTCACCTTTCCTCCAAGCCAAGTACAAAGGTCAGATGACTCCAAAAGACTTTTCTAGCCTGACTCTAGGTAATCGCCAACACTATCCCTGTCCGCGGAGTGAGCAGGACGCACTGGGCACTGAACCCCCCACGCTGCAGAGCTGGACAACCCAATCCAAGCTTAAAATGTTTTGAGTTAAAAAGGCAGAAACATTCAGAGCTGTTAAAGGAACCGTTATTCCTGGGTGTGCTTCGGAGCAAGCACACCCCCACATCCAGCCAGGCCGCGAAACAGGGCACAAACTGTGAGGGGAGGTGGGCAGGGTGGCGGGGAAGCGCCGGGGTGCCCGCGGGTGGGGGTCTCCTGGGCACGGGGAGCTGCGGGCAGGGCAGGAGGTGCGTGCGTGCATCACACGCTGCCACAGCCACCATCTTATCTGGGAAGCGGGATTACTTCACCCCAGCTGCACGGGAGAAGCCGAGCAGGATTGCGCCGTTTTCCCAACCGGAGCCCCCCGTTCAGGGCCTGGATCCGGCCAAGGGGCTGACCCCGACCCCATGGGAACCGGACGCGGGGGCAGCCCCCCAGGGCCACCCACCACCCCGACGGGAACAAAGCCAACGAGGGGCTGCCCGAAACACGTCCCTGGGTCCCCAGAGAAGTGGGTGGCCCCCGTGGCAGGGCAGGCAGGCACTAGGGCCGGCTGCGTGCGATGCTTTGAGCCCCCCAACCAAAGTAAATAAGCTTTGCACCAGGAGGCAGCGCAATCCCCGGGCAGCGGGAAGGGGCCGGCCGGGAGCGGGGGGCTCTTCCCGAGCCCCCTCCGGGACGGCTCCTTTGTCTGGGCACGGCCGCGACGCTCCGCGCCGCCCGCCCCTTTCCCGCACACACCACGGCATTTTTTTCCAGTTACATTTTTTCCATATTAGCCCTCAGATTTCACGATCCCCCCCCCCCTCCGCCGCCCCCCCAGCGAGCGCAGCAATATGTCTGATCTCATTGCCATAATAGGATCGGGAGCGGGGATGGCAGCCCTGGCCCAGAAAGGTGTGGGAGGAGGGAGGGCGGCCCTGTTCCCCTCACCCCAACACCACGAACGGGTCCCCGCGCCCCAAAAACGCCCCCCATGACCCAAACACCCCCTGCCATGGGAGCGCCGGCCCTGGGCCTGCGTGAGGCCTGGGAGGAAGGGGAGGAAGAGGAGGAAGAGGAGGAAGAGGAGGAAGAGGAGGAAGAGGAGGAAGAGGAGGAAGAGGAGGAAGAGGAGGAAGAGGAGGAAGAGGAGGAAGAGGAGGAAGAGGAGGAAGAGGAGGAAGAGGAGGAAGAGGAGGAAGAGGAGGAAGAGGAGGAAGAGGAGGAAGAGGAGGAAGAGGAGGAAGAGGAGGAAGAGGAGGAAGAGGAGGAAGAGGAGGAAGAGGAGGAAGAGGAGGAAGAGGAGGAAGAGGAGGAAGAGGAGGAAGAGGAGGAAGAGGAGGAAGAGGAGGAAGAGGAGGAAGAGGAGGAAGAGGAGGAAGAGGAGGAAGAGGAGGAAGAGGAGGAAGAGGAGGAAGAGGAGGAAGAGGAGGAAGAGGAGGAAGAGGAGGAAGAGGAGGAAGAGGAGGAAGAGGAGGAAGAGGAGGAAGAGGAGGAAGAGGAGGAAGAGGAGGAAGAGGAGGAAGAGGAGGAAGAGGAGGAAGAGGAGGAAGAGGAGGAAGAGGAGGAAGAGGAGGAAGAGGAGGAAGAGGAGGAAGAGGAGGAAGAGGAGGAAGAGGAGGAAGAGGAGGAAGAGGAGGAAGAGGAGGAAGAGGAGGAAGAGGAGGAAGAGGAGGAAGAGGAGGAAGAGGAGGAAGAGGAGGAAGAGGAGGAAGAGGAGGAAGAGGAGGAAGAGGAGGAAGAGGAAGAAGGCCTGGCCCTGGCAGCCCCCCAGCGCTGACCCCTCTCTGCAAAGGGGCTGGGGTCCCCTTCCCATGTCCCCGGGAAAGCAGGGGGTTGTAGGGTAGGGGGGGGTCATGTCCGGCACATCCAGGAGGGGACGTTTTGTCTTCAACCGAGTTTTTCCCAGGACTTTCTGGATCGCCTGATGGAGCTCACAGGACACCCCCCACCTGCTGCCGTGCACCCCAGGAGGGGACGAGATCACCCCAAGTACTGGTGCGGGGTCCCAAATGGCCTCAGCGGACATGGCACTGGAGAGAGCCATGGCTTCAGGGACCAGTGTGCACTGTGGGACACCTGGGAATCTGTGGGGTCAGCAGCATCCCGTAGGATCTCTGGACCCCCTATGGGACCAGGGAGCACCCAAAACGCTCCTCGACATCCCACGGGCTTCATAAATATCTGTGAGTTCCTGTGCTGCTACACATGGGACCAGCAGGCACCCGCTGGAATCACCGGATACCCCACAGCACCACAGAGCAACCATGGGGCTCCCGGACACCCAATGGGATCCATAAATACATGTGGGCCCCTGTGCTATCCGTGGGGTCAGCAGGCACCCCATGGGACTCCTGGACACTTTATGGGACCAGCGTGCATCGATCGGGCTTCTGAACATCCCACAGAGTCCATGGATACCTGTGGGTCCCTGGGCTATATGTAGGATCAGCCAACACCCATGGGGCTTCTAGATACCCTGTGGGACCAGGGAGCACCCTTGGAGTTCCACAACACCCAACTGAATATAGGAATACTTGTAGGTCTCTGTGCTACCCATGGGGCCCCACAGCATCCCTGACCTGATCCCACGGTACCTCTGAGAGCAACAGGCACCCGCAGGACCCTACAGCATCTGTGTCCAGCAGGCACCCCGTGGGACCCCTGGGGATCCCATGGTATCCTGTGTGAGCCACGGGGACAGCAGGCACCCGTGGCACCCTGTTCTATCCGTGGGACCCCACGAGATTCTGTACCGTCCATCGGATCCTGAGCTCTCCATCGGGACACCCATGAGACCCTAAACTACCCAGGGGGCTCCCAAGGCCCATGGGGCCAGCGGACACCGCACGAAGACCCAGGGAGCCCTCGGGACGGGCAGGGGGGCGGGACGCCGGGGTGGATTTTGGGGGGAAAACAGTGGGATTTGGGGTAAGATCCCACCTGGTTGAGATCCTCGTCGTTGAGCAGGTGGGACTCGCGCGGCTTGAAGCAGTTCTGGCACTTGCTCTTGTTGAAGATGTTGGCCTGGAACTTCCTGCAGGGATTGTCCTTGGCGGCCATGGCGCGGCCCGCGCCCGCTGCGCGCCCACTCAGCGCCCCGCGGA